>VMDO01022502.1:0-33377 GCA_007922755.1 Pedetes capensis | reverse complement strand
ATGGAAGTTAGAAGATACATTAAACTTCATGACAATGGATATATTACATATCAAACCTTGTGTGATGCAGCTAAAGTACTACTTAGAGGTACTGTTACAACCTTAAAGATCTGTATTACAAGGAAGAAATGTTGAAGTTTTTTGATTGAACAATTTTATTTTGTATCTCTAACATAAACTGCCAATCAGTTAAGCCAAATTACTTTCAGCAGATTAAGAAATTTTTCTTTTATAAATTAAAAAAAATTTAATTGAAATATAGGTGTACTCATTTATAGGATATAGTGTGATACTTTAGTACATGTATAAACTCTGTAATGATCACATTGGGTTAATTGGCATGTCCATTGCCTCAAACATTTATCATTCCTTTGCATTGGGAACATTCAAATCCTCTCCACTAGCCAGTTTTAGATAGAGAATTAAATGCTGTCCACCATAGTTATCCAACTGTGCTATATAATACTAGATATTATTACTATCCAATTGCACTCCTGCACTTATTAATCATCCTCTTTCCATCTTTTCCCTGTACCCTACCTTTTCAAACCTCTAGTAGCCACTATTCTATTTTTTACTTCTATGAAATCAACTTTTTAAGCTTTTACATGTAAGTGAGAACATGTGTTATTCGTCTTGAAAAGTTAAAAGTCAATGAGCTACTTTTGTGAAGTTAAAAAATTTCCAAAGACAGTGGAAAGAAGAAAACAATAAAAATCACATTGAAGACAAAATGCACCAAACAATTAAGGAGATGATTTTACTCAGGCTATTGCAATCAAGTAAATATTCCTCAGTGAGGAATATCTCAAAGAAAAGGAAGGGGACCCAGGGTTTTAGTTGTTTTTGTTTGTCATTCCCGGCACTATGTCGGCGTTTCTCTGCTATTCATAGTGTTTTCAATGGCTGATTGTTTCTGGGATTGTATCAGAAATGGGCTGCAAGGTCCTTCTCCCATTTTTGCAGTGCTGGGGGCCCAACCCAGGGCCTCCGAGTGTGCAGAGCAAGCACGCTATTAATTAGCTAGACCCCAAACTGGGCATGGTGGCTCACACTTGTACTCCAGTGACTCAGGATGTGGAGGCAGGAGGATCCTGAGTTCAAGGCCAGAGTCAGCCTGAGTAACTTAGACAGAACCTGTCTCAAAATAAATACTAATAAATGGGCTACAGGTGCAGCTCAGTATTAGAGTTCTTGCAAACCACATGTGAGATCCTGGGTTCAATCCCCCGGTACCAAAAAAACAAATAAATAAAATAAAATAATAGAAATAATTAAAGTAGAATCAAAATAATTATGCAACAGAGTAAAACATCAATAACAAAACTGTTCCTTAAAAAAAATCAATGGAATTAACATCTCTAGCAAGACTGATCAATAAAATAAAAAGGCCTAAATAATCAATATTGGAAATGAAAAATGGTATGTCATTATATATGTTTGTTGTTGTTGTTGTTAGGTGCCATCGAGTCGAATCCGACTCATAGCGACCCTATGTACAGCAGATCGAAACACTTCCCGATTCGGTGCCAGGCAAATGATCTTATTTATGTTTAATCCCACTGTTGCAGACACTGTGTCAATCCATCTGGTGGAGGGTTTTCCTCTTTTCCGTTGACCTGCCACTCTTCCAAACATGATGTCCTTCTCCAGGGATTGTTCTCTCCTGACTACATGTCCGAAATATGTAAGACGCAGTTTGGCCATTCTTGCTTCCAAGGAACACTCTGGTTGTACTTCTTCTAGGACAGATTTGTTGGTTCTTTTGGCAGTCCATGGTATATTCAATAGACATCTCCAGCACCACAATTCAAAAGCATCAATTCTTTTTCTGTCTCTCTTGTTCAATGTCCAGCTTTCACAACCATATGATGCCACTGAAAATACCATGAGTCAGACGCACCTTCATCTTCAATGTGACATCTTTGCTTTTCAATACTCTAAAGAGATCTTTTGCCACAGTTTTTCCTAGAGCAATGCATCTTTTGATTTCTTGACTGCTGCTTCCATGGGTGTTGATTATAGATCCAAGCAAAGCAAACTCTTGGACAACCTCAATCTTTTCTCCATTTATTGTGAAGTTGCGTGCTGACCCAGTCGTAAGGATTTTTGTTTTGCTGATGTTTAGTCGTAACCCATATTGAAGGCTATGATCTTTGATCTTCATCAGTAAATGTTTTAAATCCTCTTCACTTTTAGCAAGCAGAGTTGTGTCATCTGCATAACGCAGGTTTTAGTGAGTCTTCCTCCAATCTTGATGCCACGTTCTTCCTCATAAAGTCCAGCTTCTCGGATTATTTGCTCAGCGTATAAATTGAAGAGATAGGATGAAAGTACACAGCCCTGATGCACACCTTTCTCAACTTTAAACCAGGCAGTGTTTCCTTGTTCTATTTGAACAACTGCTTCCTGGTTCACATACAGATTTCTCATGAGCACAATTAGGTGTTCTGGTGTTCCCATTTTCCAAAGTGTTATCCATAATTTGTTGTGATCCACACAATCAAATGCTTTGGTGTAGTCAATAAAACATAGATAGACATCTTTCTGATATTCTCTGCTTTCAGCTAATATCCACCTGACATCAGTAATGATGTCCCTGGTTCCCCGCCCTCTTCTGAATCCCACTTGATTTTCTGGTAATTCCCTGTCTATATACTGCTGCAGTCGCTTCTGAATGATCTTTAGTAGAATTTTGCTGGTGCGCGATATACATATGCTAGAGACATTAAAGAAATAATGATTATAGTATAAACTGGGCACTGTGACACATGTCTATAATCCCAGTTACCTAGGGAGGGTAAGGCATGAGGATCTCAGTTTTAAGGTCAGAGGCAGCCTGTGCAACATAGGGAGACCCAGTAAAATAAAAAATAAAAAGGGACTGAAGGGTGCAGCAGAGTGGTAGATCACTTGCCTAGCATGCACAAGGCCCTGAGTTCAACCCCTCAGTACTGAAAAAAAAGAAAGAAAAAGAAAAAGAAAATGACTATATTGGAAAAGGCAAACAAAATTGAAAATTTCCCAGAAAATATTACTTATCAGCTTGGCTGTGTGGCTCACATCTGTAGTCCCAGCGGCTCAGGAGGCAGAGGCAGGAGGATCACAAGTTTGAGACCAGAGGTAGTCTGTGTAACTTAGCAAGACCCTGTCTCAAAAAGTCAAAAAAGTGTGCTGAGGGTGCAGCTCCATGGCCAAGCACTTGCAGAGCATGCAGGTGTGAGGCCCTGGGTTCAACCCCCAGTACCACACACACACACACACACACACACACACACAAATATATATATATAAAGCTAGCCAAAACTTACTCAAGAAAAATTAGGACATTTTACTCCTACTGACTCTTATAGGCCACATCTATATTGAAGGAAATGAGTGAAAGTTGTCAAACTTTTGTCAACACTCCTTATCCTTAGTATTAAATATGGGAATGGAGGTGGCTTGTACCAGAAACTTTGCAGTTCCTTCTTGCTTTTTAAAGTTTACAACATAATGCTTTTTCCTTTTCATTGTCAGGCTGCTGTAGGTGAATTCAAGCAGGTAGAAAAAAATCTATTTCTAAAATCTTAATTAGAAATCTTAGCCCAGAATACAAGAGGATGAAACAGAATTACATAATTTCAACCCTCCCACTCCCAAATATCGTACAGTTTTTCTATGATACCCCTTAGTAAAAGTCAAACACATATTCTGTGGTAATGTGTAAAGAAGAGATGCTAATACAGCCACATGTGTTGCTTTCTAATAGCCTAATATATGGATAGAGACAAGAAAAATCTACCATAATGTATGGTCAGAATATAGCTGAGAATAGTGGCCTACAAACTCTGTTTCACAAATCAACTGCACTAGGATCGCCTGGTGAACATTTTGAGGTGTTATCCTTAGAGAATCTGATTCAGTAGGTCTGGAACCAGGCCTGGGAATATGCAACCTATAAGTCCATTGGTCGATTCTCATGGACTTTTAGGCTTAGGGACAACTATCATTTTTTGAGACAGAGTTTCACTGTGCAGTCCTGGCTGGCCGCAAACTCCCCACCCTGCTGCTTCAGCCTGCTGCCTGCTGAGATTACAGGTGTGTACCACTATTCCCAGCAGGAACAATGATCTTGTACTATAAATCTTAAGCATCAATTGTCTTAAGAGTGCTATTGTATTTAAGTTGACCCTGTTCAGTAAGTTCCTGGAACATAGAAACTCCATGTTTGTAAATAGACTGAAGTATAAACTTATTATATATTTTTGGAGCTACTGGTGGGGCTGAACCCAAGGTCTCGTGCGTACGTTACAAGCACTGTATCACTGAGTTACACTCCTAGCTCCTTTGTTTTAATTTTTATCTTGAGATAGGGTCTCATTAAATTACTTGGGCTGCCTCTGGCCTTGAACTTGTGATCTTCCAGCCTCTGCCTCCTGAGATGCTGGGACTACAGGTGTGCGCCACCACATCCAGCTTGAAGTGTAGACTTGTAAAACCATTGTGGAAAACAATTTAGCAATATCTAACAAAATTATAAATGTATGGGGAAATTACACTTTTAAGTAGATGCACACCATGAGATATGTACAATGTTGTTAATTGCAACTGTCAGTAATAGTGAAAAACTGTAAGTAACCTAAATATATATTCAAAGAGTGAACTCTTGAATAGAAGTTAAAATGAATGAGCTAATCTATAGATATTAACATCAGAATGTCTAGAAAACATCATGTAAAGCAAAAAATCCAAATGTGGAAGAAGTTGCTATTATTTATTACAGAGGTAATATTGCATATTGTTTATAGATAAACACATACCTATAGAAACAAACACAGGAAGACTCACATCAGCCTTGGGTTACTTTAGGGAAGGGAAAGAGAAGAAAAAAAGGAGAAAAGGTGGTGGAGGAGAACTTTAGTTGTATCACTACCATTAAATTTCTTTAAAGAAAAAGGTCTAAAAACATGACAAAGTATTCACGAAATTGTTCAGTTTACCACTTCCTAGCTGTGTTATGTTGAGCATGTTCCTTAACCTTCATGAGCTCCAGTGTCTCCATCTATAAAATGGGATGATAATTATACCTCTAATTCATTAAGTTGTTTTGAGGATCAAATGAAATAATATCTACCATTATTTTGCATGATAACCACATAGCAAGTCTTCCCTAAATCTTAGCTGTTATTATAACAAGTAAGAGAGTATCAAAAGCATTGATTCAGCTGTGACTTAGTAAAGGCAGATGAGGAAATGTACATTACAGAGAGCGATGATATCTGGCACTTCAGACCAGAAGCACCTCTGATGAGAGTACAGAGCTCTGGGTGTGACCTTGAGCAGAGAGAAAGGGCTGAAATGTTGCCTTTTTATTGTGCTGCCCTGTTGATTGGGGGAGGGGCTGTCTTCCCCGAAGCGCTGTGTATGAGTTTGTTTATCAGGGTGGTGCATGATGAGTGCCCTTACCTTGCACAAGACACTGTGTGATCAGCATTCTTCTAAGATTTGATCAATCCCAAATCTCCAGAGAATGAGGTGAAACTCTAAGACAGTGGTCCACTCTTTCCCTAGCAACTGCCTTGTGAAAAGCAGGAGAGTAGTGGCTTGTGCATCCCAGCCTTGATCCCAGTCAGGAAGAAGACCAATTCCTTCTATCAGTGACTTTATGAGCTTCTTTTTTCTCAGGTTAGGATTTTGGATAAAGTTTTGCTGGCTCTCCTTGCTGGCTATCCTTTCTAGTCACAATCTGCAGCTCATCGCTCAAGGCTCAAGAGGAAAAATCACAAGGGTAGCTTAAGTGACATTCCAAAAAGAGGTGGTGGGGTGGGGTGGGGGTTTACGGTTATTAGTACTTGCTTCATCAGGGAAAAACAGTCACATCTTCTTGTTTATTGAATCATCTGATATAATCTATTGACCTTCAAGTATCCAATGCCCTCAAAAGTCTCCCTCTTGTCTTTAGAACCCAACTACAGTAGTAGTCATTTACACTGCAGAACAGATGCATTTATATTAATAATATAAATGTACTTCTTGAGTTAGAGTCTTATTATTTAGCTCAAACTGGCCTGGAACTAGCTATGCAGCCCAGGTTGGCCTCCAACTCTTGCCTCAGCCTCCGAAGTGCTGAGATTACAGGTATGTGCTACCATGCATGGCTGTAAATGTACTTTGGATATGGCATTATCGATGGGCTGTTTCTAAGAATTGCTGTGGCCTGCCAATTTCTTCTATAGTGATTTCTCTTCAAAAGTGTGCCCCCAATCATTCTGTATCAGTCAGTCTGTATTTGTCCTGCAGTAACTAGCTGCTCAAAGATCTGTAACCTAGTAGATTCTTGCCCTCCTGCTGCAGCCTCCTACCTTCTGCCCCATCCTTGAGATTCTCAGTTCCTTGGAGATTCAGAGTCATTCTCTTTTGTTTCACACCATTATGTTTGGCTGATGACTCAACTATCCCTGCCTTCCTCTCCAATGTGGTGATCCAAGTGTGAATTGCCAGCTACTTATTTGCTAGAGCTTAATGTCCTAGTGTCCCTGTTTCCTTGTGTCTCCAGGGAACCTTTGAATGTGAGCAGGCATAGGAGATTGTATGTATGAGTGTGTTTATGGTGGTAGTGGGTTGGGGAAGACTTAAATTTGTGAAGAGTTACAAGGAAAATGTTGCAGAGTGATGTTGCTTACAGATATTTCAGACCTAATATGGAAAAAGGAAATACAAAACTCCAGTTTGTATAAAATGAATTTATGTCTGCTTACTCTTTATGGCTAATTTTACCATATGCACAGTAATAAGTATGCATGTTATCAATATGGGCCAGATGAAATTGATTGTAAATTTTTATTTGCTTACAATGGGATATTGTATTTTGCTATGTTCACACTTGTGTTGGTTATCTACTATGGGCTTCTGTCCATGCATTATGCTCACATGGAAAAAAATTCAGAGAATGTCACTCCAGTATTTCTGAGTTTAACTGCCTAGCTGCCTCCTCTTTTTTGGCATCTGTTGGGCAGCTATGTTGAATAGGTCAGTTACAAACTACAAGAAAAGAAAGAATATGTAATAAAAGATTTAAATTTTCCTAGGGCAGTATGGAAACTGTTCCTTGGTGCTCAGCATATATAGCTTATATTTACTGTATATGCCTTTTCTTTATTCTATTTACCACCTTTGATTATTGGGAGATTAAATCTGCGCAAGCAGAGCTATATACTAATATGATGAACTTTAAAATGTTATTTTCCTTTCTTTATCACCAATGATTATCATTTAAAGTTGTTATGAAGGCCTGGTGACAGAGGTTATACTAAAATTGAAAGTATATGAACTTACTGAAAATCATGTACAAATTAGCTGTGTTTTTAATGTGGTTTCTCAGATTGATTAATTTATGCAATTGAATTGTTCTACTCTCTTGTAAACATACATTCACACTTTGCAAACTTGCTCACCTGCAAAGTATAGTGTGGTGGTATTAGTTATATTATCATTGTTTCATCAAGAATGATAACTCAGTTAAGTTACCTTTTATACCTCACTGTATAGGCCATTATATATCAGTTTCCTGTTTTGATATGGTAGAAATTGATTCCATAAAGGTCTCAAAGGCCAAAAGTATTTCAAATCTAACAATTTAAAAAAGTTGGCATTTAAGATTTTTGTAACATTAATTTAGAAATAGTTTGAAGTTGTTATATAAAAGTTTAACCCTTCATGTGTCTGTCAGCTTGCCGTGCTGTGGGGACTCACTTGTTGCTGTGATGCTGAAAGCTATGCTACTGGTATTTCAGATACCAGCAGGGCCACCCATGGTGGACAGGTTTCAACTGAGCCTCCAGACTAAGACAGGCTAGGGAGAAGGACTCAGCAACCTACTCTGGAAACAATTAGCCATTGAAAACACTATGAATAGCAGAGAAACACTGTCAAATATAGTGCCAGAAAATGAGCCCTCCCTCCTAGGCTACAAGGCATTCAAGAAAGGACTGGGGAAGAGTTGCCTCATCAAATTAGAGTTGACCTTAATGATGGTAATGGAGTAGACTCTGGGACCTCCTTTTGCTGATGTGGCATGACCCATAATGAGAAGAAACATAGTGACTGCAAAAATGGGCTCACAAATAAGAAGATCATGTGCATGCACAATGTTGGGTAGTGTTTTGTTCTGTTGTACTTAGGGTCACTATGAGTTGGATCTGACTTGATGGCATCTAACAACAACAACAACAACAACAACAACAACAACAACAACATAAAGTTTAACAGTATATTGAAAGCACTTTTCCAAAAGATAAATGCATCTGTTTGGATATGGTGGTTTTTTAATTTCAGGAATGTGTATATCTTTGAAAAAAATTACTTTTATCTGGATTGAAACCATGGCATAAATATGCTCTTACATTTCTGAATTTTAACCACAACTATAGAAGTCATGGAATAGTCTTTATTTTTCCCTCTTCCTTTCCTTTTCCATCTTCCATTTTTCCTTTGTGTCGTCTGTTTGGCATTTGTAAGCACAACATGTAGCAGGAACCACGTTGGATGTTGGGAACTCGGAGATGAAAGGACACAATCTCTATTTTTAAATGACTAAGAATAGTTGGTGAGGTAGGAGAATAAAATGTAATTGCAGTATTGGTGGTAGAGTAGTAATGAATGGCTTCTTGGAGGAGGTAGTGGTTGAACTGGAATGAGAAGTGATAGCTGATAATGAGATGAAATTAATCTTACTTGGGATATTAATGGTTTTGAGGTATGTTTGTTGCTGTTAGGTGTTGTCAAGTTGGGTCCAACCTAGAGTGACCCTCATAGGGTTTTCAATGACTGACTGTTTTGGGATTGCTTTGGAAGGGGATTGCCACGTTCTTCTCCTGTTTTTGTAGTTCTGGGGATTGAACCCAGGGCCTCAGAGAGTGCAGAGCAGCACTCTACCAACTGAGCTAAACCCCTTGAGGTATGAAAGTTCTCTTTATACAAAAAATGGCAGAGTAGGGAATGCCAGGGTTCCATTCCTCCATAAATGAAACTAATGAGTTGGTAAATAATAGTCAGAATCAACTTTTGCAGAACTCTGATATCTAGTCAAAAGCTCACAACAATTAGGGGAAAGATTAATGAAGAAAGAAACTACTGTTCTCTCTTGCTTTAAATTGTGTGCCTACTCCCACTCTAATACACACCAGATTGGCAGCAGCCATGAAGACAACAGCCTGTATTCCTGGTGCAGGTTGCCAAATGGCAGAGGGAGCGATATGGACCTTATGCTCAAAGAATTGCAGTTCTGTTTTGATTTCTCTGGTAGCTCCCTGAAGGACTGGTCCAAGGGCTTATCTTTGTTTTGCTTGTCCAACTCAGAGAATTGTCAGGGCTGGCTCAGCTTCCCAGTTGGCATTTGCCCAAAGCATTTAAAGGTGAAAGTACTGGCCCGGGACAATGGATACCTGTCAGAATAGGCAATAGAGAGAGACAGAAAAACCTGGGAAAGGAGGTATATGAGGAAAATGAAGGCTTTTAAAAGCCGTACATAACTATAGGAATTGAGAATGCCATGCACATGTCCCAAGCTGGACACGTGACCAGAAAAGGCCTGGGGAGATCTTAAGCTTCTACCTCTCACTGGCTCTCAGGTCCTGCACAAGTAGGAAGTGCAAACACAATGTTACAAATAATCTAGGTAAGCATTGAAGGACTGTCACAAAACAGAGACAATTTTCAGAGTGTGAGAATTTAAAAAGGTCTTTCTGGGGGCTGGGCATGGTGGCGCACACCTGTAATCCCAGAGGCTCGGGAGGCGGAGGCAGAAGGATTGCAAGTTCGAGACCAGAGGTAGTCTGTGTAACTTAGTGAGACCCTGTCTCAAAAAGTAAAAAAAATGGGCTGGGGGTGCATCTCAGTGGTCCAGCACTTGCCGAGCATGCAAGCACAAGGCCCTGGGTTCAACCCTCAGTACCGCAAAAAAAAAAAAAAAAAAAAAAGTCTTTCTGTTTAAAAAAATCTTTTTGGGCTCCAAATGTTTATGGAAACTCTGTCAACACACACTAGCTGACCATAAGCTAATAATACATATATCAGTGGCCACACATGAAAAATAGAAACTGTATAAAATTGTTTAGGAAAGTAACTAAAATAATAGCAACCACAAGCAAGCAGCAACAAACAAAACAAAACTCTAGGTACTTTTTGTATGTAGGCTGAAGTACTAGATACCTTCATTCTTAAAAATGTGGGCATACAGTTATCCCAGAACCATTTGCTGAAGGTACTATTCCTTCTCCATTGAGTTCTCTTGGTAACCTTGCCAAAAATCAATTTACTGTAAATGCATGGGTTTATTGTTAGACTCTGAATTCTATCCTATCGATTAACATACCTATCCTTATGCCTGTACCACTGTGTTTGGATACTCTAGCCTTGTAGCAAATTTTGAAAACAGGAAGTATGAATCCCTCAACTTTGTCCCTTTTAAAGTCTGTTTTGGCTATCCATGGTATCTTAAAGTTCCATGTTAATTTTAGAATCAGGTTTTGCATGTCTGCATAAAAAGGCTTTTAGGATTTTGATAGGGATTACATTGAGTCTATTGATCACTTTGGGGAGTACTGCTACCTTAATAATATGATCATGTCCTCAATAAATAGAGATAGTTCAGTTTTACTTTCCAATTTGGATGCCTTTTATTTTTTTCCTTACATAATTGCTCTGGTTATACGTACTAGGAAAATGTTGAGTAACAATGATGAAGGTGGCATTCTTGTCTATTATTGATCATGTTGTTGTTGTTGTTAGGTGCTGTCGAGTTGGTATCCGACTCATAGTGACCCTCATAGGGTTTTAAATGGCTGACTGTTTCGGGATTGCCTTGGGAGTGGATTGCCAGGTCCTTCTCCCATTTTTTGCGGTGCTGGAAATTGAACTTGGGACCTCAGAGACTGCAGCACAGAGCTCTACCAACTGAGCTAAATCCCAGCCCATTATTGATCATAGTGAGGAGGTTTTCAGTCTTTCAGCATTGAGTCTAATGTCATCTGTGGCTTTATCACAAATGCTCTTCATCAGGATGAGGAAGTTCCTTTTCTATTGCTATTTTTTTTAGCTTTTCTCCTCATGAATAAGTGCTGTGGTTACTTAGTATGATCTCAGCCTTTTAAAATTTGTTCATTTTTCACGTTAGTTTTTAGTGTATATTAATTGTACACAGTAATGGGTTTCATTGTGACATTATTACACAGCTATATAAGATACTTTGGTCATATTAATCCTCCATTACCCGTTATTAGCCACACTTCTTTCTCATTCCTCTTCCAAAATAGCAACACTCCTACTTTCATGTCTTTTTTTTAAAAGTCTAGATCCACATATAGGTGAAAATGTGATACTTGTCTTTGTGAGTCTGGCTTATTTTGCTTAACAGTATGATTTCTAGTTCCATCCATTTTCCTGCAAATAATATGATTTCATATATCTTTGTGGCTGAATTATATTTGTTTATATAAGCCACATTTTCTTGTCTCCGATGATTTATTGAGATTTTCATTTCCAAGTTTTTCATTTTTTTGCACAGATTCTGTATTTCTTTCCTGATTTCTCATCCAAATTGCTGCATTTCTCATCCAAGTCTTGAATTTACTTGTATACTTCATTCATCTATTTGAATCCTCTTTGGTTATCTTAAAATCTGGGATTTTGAATTCTTTGTCCAGCATTTCAAGCGTTTTATTATTTTTGGATTTCCTGATGGGAGGGCTGTAACCTTTCTGAGAAGTCATGTTGCCTTGCTTTTTCATATTTCTTGTGTTCCTCTGTTATGATTTGTACATTTGTTGGAATGGGTATCTCTTCTGGCTTTATATGGAGGGTCTTCTTAGTGAGATGCCTTCTCTTGAGGGCTTAATCACCAGAAATGTGCAGACAGGAGGAAACAAACTACCATAATAGCAATAACAGCAAAACAAGCCAGGTGTATAACTATAATAAGAAACAATTAAAGACAGCTACTCCACCATCTGTAACCATACAAAAGAAAGGCACAAAAGTAGTGTAGAATAAACTATCAAGTTAAAAATTAATAAAGGTCAAATGGGTCACCTAGGAAGTTGTTATGTCAAGACATTTCACTGTGTTCTACTTCCCAGGCACTTAGAAACTGGTTTAGTTGTGGTCCAAGGGAGCCTGACTACTACTGCTAAATCTGGCAGCAGACTTGGCATTGTCCACATGATAGTGGTTTTGCAGACAGGCAAATGCCAGAGTTACAGGGTCATGGAGGCTTCCACTCAAATTTCAAAGAATGCCTGGGAGGCCAGGCAATGTCTGACAGAGTTGGAGTCCCTGGAGTCAGCTCCCCAGAGAGTGATGTATGAAGCTGTGAGGTTGAACCCTAAACTTCAACAAAAACCCCAGGAAATTGGATATGCCAGGAATGTGGACCATCTGCCGTGGAAAGATACATGTGCCAAGCTGAACCAGCCCAAGAGAGATACCATGTGGGATACAATCAGCAAGGACATAGAAATGGGGCTTCCCAAACCCTTAGGAGCTCACATCAGGACTCCATGTGCCATGGAAACTGGACATGGAGCTACCGAATTTAATATTTACCCTGCTGAGTTTTGGTCTTGCATTGGTCTGATTCTTTCTTGTTATTGTCATATTCTTCTCTTTTGGCATGAGAATGTTTAGGTTATACCACTGTGTCTTGGGAATATATAACTTGCTTTTGATTTCACAAAGTCTCACAACTAAGAGTTTGCCTTGATATTCAGAGATTTTGAACTTGGACTTTTGAACAATGCTGGAGCTGTTAAGTCTATGGGGACTCTTAGAGATGGATTGAATGCATTTTGCAATATGAGATGGATATGAGCCTTTTGAGAGTCAGGCGTGGAATGTTATGGTTTAGTAGACATGTTTGTGTATTAAGTTGATAAGGGGTAGGCTTGTGATGGCTAATCTTCATTGTCAATGTGAGTGGATTGAGAATCACCTAAGAGATTAGTAAAGAACACCTGTGTGTGTGTCTGTGAGGGCATTTCAGAGAGGATTAGTTAAGGGGGAGAAGACCCAACCTGAATGTGAGTGGCACCATCCCATAGTCTGGCGGCCCAGGATAGAATAAAAGGGGAAATTGCTAGATAGTACTGGCATTATTGCTCTCTGCTTCTTGGCTGCCACTAGATGAATGACCTCTGCTATATGCTTCCCCTGCTATGATGAGCTACTTTACTACAGGCCTAGAAACACAGAGCTGAGTAACCACAGACTGAAATCTCTGAAACAGTACCAACTTGCACAGTGGAAACAGGTGATGTTCAAATATTGTATTTCCACCTTGATATTTTGTTCAGTCTTTGGATTATTAAATGTAGGGCATTGAAATTGTTAACTACTATTACAGAACAGAGATATATACCCATAATATGTCCATTTATGCATGTATTTTGGGACTTTGCTGTTAGGTTAATGCATTTATAACATATCTTCCTGATAGATTAACTATTTTAAACATGACACAATATCTTCTTTTTTATCTTAACTTTTTTGGTTTAAAGTATACTTTCTTTGATATCTATAGAGCTACTATAACTCTTGGTTGGCTATTGTTTGCATGCAATAACATTTTCCACCCACTTACTTTCAACCTGGGGCTGGGATTTAGCTCAGTTGGTAGAGCACTGGTGTGCAGTGTTTGAGGCTCTGAGTTTGATTCGCAGCACTGAAAAAATGGGAGAAGGATGTGGCCATCCACTGCAGAGGCAATCCTGAAACAACCAGCCATTGGAAACCCTATGAGGGTCACTATGAGTTGGACACGACTCGACGGCACCTAACAACAGCTTTCAACCTATTTTTCTCTTTGGGTCTGAAATGAGTCTCTTGTAGACTCATATGTATTTGAATAATTTTTTTTTCACTTATCCATTTTTGTCATTTTTGCCTTTTAAAATTTATTTACATTTGTTGTTGTAAGGTGCCCTCTAGTTGCGTCTGACTCATAATGACGACCATCATAGGGTTTTCAATGGCTGATTGTTTGGGGATTGCTTTGGGAGTGGATTGCCCTGTCCTCCTGTTTTTGCAGTGCTGAGGATGAGAGCACAGAGCAGCACTCTACCAACTGTGCTAACTCCCAGCGCCTACATTTGCTTTTAGGATATGAAAAAGAAAGGACTTACTTCTGATACTTTGCTACCTGTATTTTAATCCGTCATGTCTTTCTCCCCATCTTCTCCATTACTGCCTTCTTTTGTGTTTCATTGATTGTTGAATAGTAAACCATTAGGGTTTCCTTCACATTTCTTTTTCTGTATAGTTTTAGTTATTTTCTTAGTAGTTGCCCTGGGGATTACAATTAACATATTAACTTACAATGATGTATTTCAAATTAATACCAACTTAAGTTAAATTATCTACCAAAATCTTTGCTGCTGTATAGCTCCACTCCCTTTTTGTTGTTATTGTTATAAATTATCTTTACATATTATATGCTCACCAATATAGATTTATATTGTTTTTATGCAGTTGTTTTAAAAGTCATATGTTAAAGAGGATTTAAATGTTCAGAAATATATTAATACTGTCATTTGTATTTAACTATATCATTACCTTTACCATGTGCCTTGTTTGTTTGGATTCCAGCGTTGTGTAGTCTGGAATTTCTCCTAGGGAAGCATTTCTCCTAGGGAAGATACATATCATAGGAGGAGCACTTAGTCTAAAAGAAGACAAGTACCATTTGAGATCAGGGTTTACTAGATAAAGATGGCACTGAATTTACACAGAAGAGTTCAGGAATTTCATGGCTCAGGTGATTTTCTTGATGAGGGGAATTCCGCTCTCATTGCTCAATCAAGAGAGAAGTGTGCAGACAGCATAACCGACCTTACAGAAGGTTTCAAGTAGCAGATAAGAGTACAAGAGATGGCGTTGACACAAGAATAGCCTTTATGTGCTCATCTATTCAGCTCCAATACCTCGCTACCATTCCCTTCCTCCATGCTAGGTGTTGTCATTCCCAAGAGCTTGAAAAGAAAGTTTCTGTTGACTCCCTATGGTCCTTGTAGCAGCCACCTATCCTGGGCTCCCTGTAGATGACGCTGTGCTGGGCGAGGCTGGTCCCAGCAGGCCTAGTGGAGTGACTCACAACTTCTCTCTGTGACGAGTCACGTGGTCATTGCAGTTGTCAAGCAGCTGTTGACGTGATGAGAGGATCAGCTTTGTTCCTTGTGACGTGAAAGCGAGGGAGGGAGGCCCAGGCAGAGGCCAAGACTGAGTCAGATCTGATGTAGGACTGGGCAGGGAGAGGACGGGAGACTCCACTGGCGGCCGCAGCCCATAGTTTTGGCGGCCGCCGCTCCCGTAGTGGCGGTGATTCATGAGGCCGTGGCTATAGTAGGTCACAGCAGCCACAGCCGTGAAGTTTAGGGACCCCGGCAGTGACTTTCCGCCACTTTGAGGTAATCTGATTCATTAGCAATGAAGTTCTCATGAACGGAGGCAGACCCGAGTTCTACGTGGCCTTCGGCTCTCAGCCCTGGAAAGAGAGGACCGGCTTCGTACCATCGTAATCAACCCACAGGAGCCACAAGAGGGCGTGCGCCTGGAGTGCACTGGCCTTGGCTGTGTGAGTGGCCGAGAGGCTACAAGACCAGCAAGTGTGTCGAGAAGGGAGGCAACAAGACCAGATGGGTGAGCAGGACGTGGCTTCTAGGATGGCCTCAGAGCTGCAGCAGCTGCGTGAGCAGCGAGACGCAGCTATAGCACAGCTGTTTTCAACGCGGCATGCCCTCCAACAGGCGCTGTCCGAGCGTGATTTGTTGCGAGGGAGGCTACTCCAGGTTGAAAGGTCGGCACAGGTCACCATGCCTGGATCTGGACTTCAAGCTGAGCAGCTCGGAGCTGCAGGGGTGACCCTGAATGCAGAGCAGCAAAGAGACGTGGGAGATCTGGGGGGCATAGTGGTGCCTGATGGGCAGAATTTCCAGACCCAGTCACCAGCCCCGACAGCTGTTCTTTACATGCCAGGGCCTCCTAGTCCCTGGGTCCAGGCCATGCAACCCCCTCTGCCAGTCCCGGTGCCATCCCCATTCCCATTACATGCACCATTCACAATGGGATCTCAGTTCGTGCCTCTTCTACCACCTGTAGTAGGTGTGGAACCAGAAGCAGGAGTACTCCCACTGCAAATGTCTCCTCTGATGCCTCCTGTGGGGATTTACCCATCTGGTCTGTGGGCTGCAGCAGGCTTCCAGGAGATGGCTCCTCTGTCAGACCAGAGATGCTACATCCAAGTGGGAGATCCTCAGGCCTCTCAGGGGTCTGTTTTTGTAGGTGACAACGGAAGCCTTACCCCAGATGACGGTTCACAGAGGCCTCAGGAAATTCCTTTCCTTGAGGCCAGTGTGTGCCACAGCCAAGACCAAGGTTTAGAGGGGCCCCAGGAGATAGCTTCCCTGGGGGACATAGGAAGCCACATCCCAGAAGCAGGTTCACAAAAATCCCAGGGAATGGCCCCCTTGCCTGACACTGGGATGATACATAGCCAGGAAGAAAATCCACAGAAGTCCCAGGGAATGCACTTCTTTGGGGAAAATGGGCTTGATAGCCGAGATGATCAAGAGAGAAGCCATAGTGAGAAGGATGATGCAGAGGCAACCCAGGGGATGGCATCTCTGGGGTTCTCCAGAAGCTACAATCATGAAGAAGATGAAGAGATGGTCCAGGAGATGGCACCTCCAGGGGTTGGCAGAAGCTACAATCAGGAAGAAGGTGCAGGGATGGTTCAGGAGATGGCATCTCTGGAGTTCATCAGAAACCACTGCCAGGAAGAAGAAGAAGAGAAGGCCCAGGGGATGCCATCTCCAGAGTTCAGCAGGAGCCACAGTCAGGAAGAACACGCCAACAGGACCCAGGCAAGCCCTGTGTGGGAGAGCTGGAGCCAAGCAGTGAAAGAAAGCCCAAAGAAACAGCAGCCTAAGCTGCAGAAAGCCAAAAAATCACAAAGGAAAAAAGCATCAAAACCTGAGCAGGACCCACACTGCAGTCCAGTGACCTGGGTCTGCTTATGTTGCAAAGCAATGAACTATCCATGGCGCGTAGCCTGCTACAAATGCAAGAAAGCATGTAGGCCAGTTGAGAGTGGAAGCGTTGACTCAGGGAGAGCTCACTGATTTCAGGAAGGTAAGTAAGAATGGAAACACCCCAAAGAGAAACCAATTTCCTAATACAACCTCCCTTCTGATAAAAAGTAGCTTATTTGTTTTTTATTTCACAGAAAATATGAAAGCAAAATTATCATACAGAAAATTAAAAAAATAGGCCAGTATCCCTTAACCCTAATTAAGCACTTTTTATCATTCTAGGCGTGCATACAAATATGTACATACTTTTATTCTTATTTTATTCATTCAAACAAAGAGGTGCTACTTTTGAGTATCACACTTGTTAAGTCGGTGATTTCTCCTAATTGTATTCAAATTTTGCAGGTGGTGGAATCTTCATGGTTGTTGCTGGCTGAATGACACCCTGAAGAAGCTGAAGTCATTTCTGTTTTTCTTCTTAACTTTCTTTTCCTGAACATGTCATCATGCATTTGAGAAGAGGGAACCATGTGATTTTAAAGCTATGTGCTATGTTGAATTTGGGAATGCCACCTTTCCTTGAATATACTATTGCTCTTTAGAAACTACCGCTGTGTTCATGTTTGTTTCCTTTTGGTTTTTAAGTTTTGTAAGTGAGGTCTTGTCTTTTTGTCTCAGCCCCACTGAATTGCTTGGTGCTGAAGAAGGTGAATCTGTACTCATTAGATCTCCCAAGAGTCAAAAGCATTAACCCCTCAATTCTAATGGATCCACACTTCAGTGAGACCCACTCATTGCTGGATCCAAGAAGAGCAAGAAGCGAGGGGGGAACAGATGCCTTGGTACTCACTGAGGGGGACACTGGAGAAAAAATAGTTTTGTTAGAATTGAGTCTCTCTGTTGAGCAAGGAATGAATTTGGAAGGGCTTGGGAGGTTGTAGTGTTAAAATCTACATATGACAGCAAATTTGCTTAATTCCATTCAGTTCTTTAAACAAGTAGTGATTGCTCAGTGTTTGTTAGAAATTGGAACTAGACTGTATAACATGGTGCACCCATCACAATCTTGTTTGGTGAGTCCAGTTAGATGACAGGAGAGAACATAATTTTGGGTACAAATTAGATCAAGAGTATCTTCTTTGCCTTGTGTATAGTATGGCCCCAGGTAAAACCAATTAAAATAACATCCAGATCCACTTTTGCAGTTCTGGGGACAATGTGAAAGAGACTTTCCTGAGTGTGCCTGAGTGAGCAAACTGTTGTCCTTTGTCCAAAGTGAAACAAATGAGCCATGGTAGGCCTGGGGTGGGAGGTCAGACCTGCCTCCAATGTGAACAGAAGGAGTCCCTGAGTTCCCTGCTCAATCCTGCCCAGCTCATCAAGATCTGTCATTGTCAGTGGTTTGCTGATCCTAACTGGTAATAAAGAGTGTGCTCTTGCCTCATGTATCGTCAGTATGGTGTGCATCTCCAGGCAAGTTTGCTCAAAAGTAGCATCTCACATCCTCATCTTCCTTCCATCCTGCTGAGGTGAAGGCAAGTTCAATCTCATTCACCATTGGACAGCCGCTTCTCTGATGATGACCCAACAATCAGAGGCACCTCTGAGGGGATTTCAACCTATCATGATTTTCCCTGCTACTCTCACTATCCAAGTCCACGTGGTCTCTTGAAGGATGTGGCTGCTGCTACAAGGGTGGGTGGGATGGGAGCCTCTGCCTAAGCTGGAGCCCACTTAGAGCCCTGATGCCTGGGCTCCAGCCTCCCTCTGTGCACCAGAAGCCACTTCCCTGAGGCACCATCTCCCTAAGGTTCTCTAGTGTCCCATCATAAGAAATTTCCCTCCTGCCTTTCCACTCTCCAAGGCACTGCCCCCCCTCCCACTTCCTATGCATAATCCTACCAAGGTGCTCAGGATTCTGGAAAGCCACGCTGCAGACTCCTCCCAAGGTAAACATTTCATGAGGTGATAGGGAGGGAGTAAAAGCTGGCCACCTGCTTGGTATAGAGACAGGAATGGGGGCAGAGAACAGAAGTGACCCTGCCTCACCAGCATTCTCATGTCCCTCAGAGTTGTGATTAGTGGGAGAGTCTTGCTTACTTGGGAGGGGAGTGTGGAGAAGGGAGGGGTCTATCAGGGACATCAGACCCAAAGCTAGGTTGTCTGGATTGGGGCAGGTTTTGTGATGATCTTGTGCAAATGGATAGCTCCATGGAATTTGGGAAATATAGGACACAGATGAGACTTGACAATGTTCCAGCATAATCTTTTTTTATGCATCAGCAAGTCATCTCGATCTATCATACTTATTGCTTCCATAGCTTCAAAATAGACTCTTAGGTTCATTGGCATGCATTTAGACCTATGTAGAAACACTCACCCAGTGCATATTTTTTATATATTTTGATATGCTTGTATAATATTTCAGGGCTGAATTTTAAAAGCAACCTGAACCACTGAGGCTATCAAATAATTGTTTTCTTCTAGAATTGGTACACAGAAGAAAGGGCAACAGTTTTACGTGGCAAGAACCTGGGCTTTGGAGCCAGACCAAGTTCAAATATGTGTTGTTAATCACTAGCCACGTGATCTCAAATAAGCTACCAAATTTCTCTGAGCTCCAACAAGTGTTAATTCTCTTTCCCTGACATAAGGATTCTGCTTTGGGTGTTATGGTAATAAGTAGAAGGGTTTATTCGGGAGCTAATAGTAAGAGTTACCATTGAGTGCTTACTACTGACCTCACTCTCTAAACTATCAGAGTGGGTATGGTGGTACATGCCTGTAATCCCAGCAACTCAGGAGGCAGAGGCAGAAGTATTATAAATCTGAGGCCAGGAGGCAGACTGGGTAATTTAGTGAGACACTGTTTCAAGACAAAATGTGGGAAAGGAGCTGGATGTGCAGCTCAGTGGTAGAGCACATGCAAAGGCTCTGGTTTCAACCCTTTAGTACTTCAAGCAAAAAAAAGCAAATAAATGACAAAAACAAAGTGGGCACTATCACTTCCATTTTACAGATACGTTAATTAATGTCAATACCCAAATTTGGGGATTGATGAAGCCTGGCCTGAAAATGAAATTTTACTGGTTCTAGTGTCTGTACTCTTCCCATTATATCATACTACCTTAATCGTTTACCGCTACTGAGTAATATACTGGCATATTAGCAGGGATCATCAAAACCTAAGTCAAATTAAATGATGGTAATGGAGAGACTTTGAGATATAGTGACTGTCATGGAGCTGCTTTTAGATTCTCTCAAATTTTGGGATATAGGACCATGAATAAAGGCTGCCAGTGAATAGAGCCATTTATTATCTTAGTCACTAGAACTGCAAAAAAGAGAGGGGGCATACTTTAAGCAGAGGGAGTGACTTGTGTTTGATTCAGTAGACAGGCCTTATGAAAAATGTGTATCTGAGTTTAATATGGTTAAGATTGAACACAACTGTTTATCTAAAGCCTCTCTGAATTAGTTTGTTTTTGTTTTAAGTGGATAAGGTGTCAAGTATAAAATTCTTATATATGCCTTATATTTTTCAGGGGTACCTACAGCTATATCACTGTGGCATCTGATCCCGTTAGATCTCGGAAGCTAAGCAGGGTCGGGTTTGGTTAGTACTTGGATGGGAGACCGCCTGGGAACACCAGATGCTGTAGGCTTGGGAGAAGGACCCGGCAACCCACTTCCAAAAAATAATCAGCCATTGAATACCCTATGAATAGCAGAGAAGCACTGACAATAGTATTTTGCCTGTTGTATGTAGGGTCACTATGAGTTGGAGACTGACTTGATGGCACCTAACAACAGCAATTTTTCAATGAGGAAGGGAGAAAAGAGACTTTAAAAGCATCAGACTCATGTTGCAAAATAAGGAAGGGAACTGGTGCTTTTAAAGCAATTATGGTGCTAAATATGTGATAGCAGCAAAAAATAAATAATTTCCTTATCCTACACCTTGTAAATTCTCAATACTCATGGTAGTGGATTGTTATGTGGTACATAGCCCCTTTGAGTGGTTTCCTCACTCACAGCACATGATAGATAGAGTGGTTGCATCCACTAACACTAAATCTCACATGCACTTAATGATACTAACCATCTCTAGCCTGCAACTACCACGAACAGATTTTCTCATTGACTCTAATGTTTATTTATTTATTTATATTATTTATTTATTTATTTATTTATTTTTTGCAGTACTGGGGATTGAACCCAAGGCCTCGCACTTGCATGTTCTGCAAGTGCTGGACCACAGAGCTGTTCCCCAAGCCCATTTTTTTACTTTTTTGAGACAGGGTCTTGCTAAATTACGGAGACTGCCTCTGGTCTCAAACTCGCGATCCTCCTGCCTCCGCCTCCCAAGCCGCTGGGATTACAGGCGTGCGCCACCTTGCCCAGCACTAATGTTTATTTTTTGATACTTAGGAAAATTGTCCAGAAACATAATGTGGTAGGCATAAGAAATGTTGCTGCCCTAATCAGCCATTGAAAACCCTGTAAGGGTCGCTATGAGTTTGACCAGACTCAACAGCACCTAACAACAACAACAACAACAACAAGGATATCTCACAAAATTCCTTAATTACATCTTCCAGTTTGGGTCACTGTTGGGAGCACTCTCTTCAATGGAGCAAATAATTCCTCCTAGTCCATCTAGCCTAACCTCTCTAGGGGTATAAAGAAGTTGTAGAATAATACCACATCATCTCAAGTGTCAATTTTAGAGGTAAGCAATGCCACTAGGAATCTTTGGTTTCTTTTATTAATTTGAAGATCAAGTAAACAGCATGCATTCAGTGCAGTCTTGCTATAATCTGGGCAATGTGCTCTACTCTGCATGTTTTTGTAATTGCCTTCAATGACCTCCTGTTCTATTAGAAAAAATAAGGTAAGTAAGTATGGAAAGGGTTGGGATTTAGCTCAGTTGGTAGAGTGCTGCTGCGCTATAGTCTCTGAGGTCCCAAGTTTGATTCCCAGCACCGCAAAAATGGGAGAAGGGCCTGGCAATCCACTCCCAAGGCAATCCCGAAACAGTCAGCCATTGAAAACCCTATGAGGGTCACTGTGAGTCGGATACCGACTCGACAGCACACAACAACAACAAGAAGTATCAAAAAGTAGTTCTTAGAGTTTTCATCAAGCATTCCATCATATTTTTGGCCTGTAGATGTCAATTTTGAACAAGTCTGCACATCAAATGGCATCAATTAGTAAATTATTTTCTCATTTAAAATTAAGAAATCCTATATATAATGCTCCCTCATGCAAAGTTCATGCTATTTCCCATTTTAGCATAGGGTTTTTTATGTGATGATTCAGTGAATTCTGTTATTATTATTAACACATGCAGCAGAATCAAGGCAAAAGGACCACTTTACTAGGCTCCTTGTAATACATACAATACTTCAGAACTCCTCAATACCACTTTCCTAAAAATCTACAAGGTTTGGGAATATACATTAGGAATGACCTTTTTAGAAAGTTAGTAGTTTTAATACAGGCTTAATGCCAACAAGTACTAAAGGATTTTTTGAAGAGTTTAAGCTTAATGTGTTCCATTTTGGATTTCAAAGCTTCCATGTTATCCAAATAGTTGCAAAGTATGCCTCTATTCCATGAAAAAATTCTAGGAACATTGACTTTGTTTTACTTCAAAATAATATGCAATATTAAAGCTTCACTTGAGACATTCTTTAGACTTTCATTTTTTATGTCTATATCTACTACTGTAGATTTTATTCTCCATTCTGTACAACATTACAAAAATAATTGCCCACAAAGCAGAAACCTATGATTGCTTTTGTGGTAGGCAGCATTAAATCATGTCTCAGTGCTTATAAAATGATGACAAAGAACTCTCTGGGGTTTTGTCTGTAAATAAAAGTTTTAGGAGATTTAATCTCATTTATTTCTGCCTGGCATATGTTTATTTTGATAATTTTGATAAATTGTATTGGTTCTAAAAAATAAAAAGATTGAGGAAGTATTAAAAATTTCATATCATTACCACTAAAATTCCTGACATTGCCTATGCAGCTTTGAAAGTTCAGAACATGTATGATCTGCTTTGTAGAAGACTCATGCTATTAAACTCCACACCCATCAAAGATTCCAGTAGTTTTTCACAAAATATGACAGAGAAGGAAAAGAAAAATAATGCCATTGTTACATATGTAACTTCACAATGCATTTAGAAATCCATCATCAGCTGTTTTGTTTACTGGATTACAACAGAGTATTTCATTTGTGTTTACAAAGCTTCTTAGAGAAATGCAGTTCATTTCATTCCACTCTTTTGCCAAATTTTGGTGCTTATGATGTATAGATAAAAGTGATAATTCATGCTCTAAAACACAAGAGGTTTCTTTGAAATGTTCAGACAAAATACATAGACAAAATAACAGTCCCTTGGACTTTAGTCCTTTAGATTAAGTTCTAGTGGTGGAACTTTATTTTGGAGCTTCCAAAGAAGAGAACATATTTTTAGATGGGAAGTTGGAGCCTCATTTACAAAGAAGTGCTACTTGTTTGTGTTGTTATCACACCCTGAAGCCCCCCACCTAGGATGAAAGCAGGCACAAAGATGGTTCCATCACTATCCAAAGGCAATTCGGTTGATGAAGCCAAAAGAGCTACATGATGATTTATTTGTCTGTTAGGAGCTGAGGTGTGGAATGTGAAGAGTTGTTTCTATAAACCAAAATGAGGCAGACCACAGAGTAGACATGGTAAACAATGAATGTGAGAGAAGTTCATGCCAGAAGTGCTATGTTCTTTGAGACAAATTAGAAACTGCACTCTGCAGAGGGTTCTCTCTATAAAGAAAGAGAGGAAGGGGGAAATGGAGGGTAACTAGATGATAGGTACTATGTTATGATCTAGGTGTGCTAAGAGGAATATGACATCTTCTCTGTCTTCTAGGGGCTCACAAGGTAGAAGCAAAAAAATATTGAGCATCTGGCAAATTGCATATACCATCTCATTTTTCCTCATGGGCAAAGATGAATAAAAACTGGCAAGAAGTTGCTTTCATTTGATCTAGAAAATGGACAAAAAGGAGAACTGGGCAATAAGACCTTATCTATGTATCCAGGCCTTCCTAGGATAGAAGATGCCTAGATCACTTTTGTTTTCGATTTTGAAGAGTTAGGTCTTGCTGTGTTGCCCAGGCAAGCCGCAAATGCTTGCGACAAGAGGCATACAACACTATGCATGGCTAGATCACTTTAAATATGATACAAAACCAACTCCAAACCATTCAGTGTTCTGTTTCTTTGGACAGATAGACTGATGATCCAGATTTCAGGCTTAGAAGGCTGGGAAAGAGACCTTGACTCTCAATACCCTTACAAGGTATGGTAACCCGTGAGGCCCAGAACCTCAGAAGCAGGCAGAATTCCAGCAGGAATTAAGGGGCTTCCTTTGAGTCATAGAAGGGGTAAAGTCAGAATTGAAAGAAATTACACAGAGCAATCAGAAAGATAAAGAAATTGCCATCTTGAGTTGATTGTGCAGGTTCAGAATGTGAGTTTGCTGTACCACTGCTGTGCCCCTTAAGCCCAGCCTTTTGTCTATCACAGCTTGTATTAGTTACTTTTGTGTCACCCTGACAAAATACCTGACATAAACAACTTAAGGGAGGAAAGATTTGACTGAGGATTTCAGAGGCCTCAGTCCATCAAGACCAGCTCTGTTGTTCCTGGGCCCATGATGAGGCACAGCATCACAGCTGGGAGGGTGTAGAAGAGCCGATTTGGTCACCTTGTGGTGGCCAGGAAGGAAAGAGAGAGAGGGAGGGGGAGGGGGGCAGATAAGCACCAGGGACCAGGCATAAACTTCAAAGGCAAGCCCCCAATGAACTACTTCCTCTAGCTAGGTCGCACCTTCTTACAGTATTCATCACCTCCCCAAATAGTGTTATCATCTGGAGACCAAGTGTTCAATATAGAGTCTGTAGGGGACTTATCATATTCAGAGCATAACGCTGCTCTTAATGAATTGTAATTGTTTGCTTGTCTTCTTTACTAGACTGCCAGCTACTTGAGGGGCAGGAACTGAGTTTTTGTTCTTTCTACTCTAAGTGACCCCGGGGCTGGGGTTTAGCTCAGTTGGTAGAGCACTGCTATGCACTTTCTGAGGACCCAGGTTGGATCCCCAGCACACCAAACATGGGAGAAGGATGTGGCAGTCCACTGTTGAAAACTCCCCAGACAGTCAGCCATTGAAAACCCTACAAGAAGTGCTGTGCTATGAGTCGCACCCAACTCAGCGGAACCTAACAACAACAACTCTAAGCACTTACTACAGTATCTGACATATTGTAAATGTTCACAAATGTTTGAAAGAATAAATATTTTTCAAATGGGATTAAATAAATACACACAAAAAGCCTGTCTCTGGTCTCTCACTTTGAAAGGGGTATTCAGAAAAAAATAGTCTCACAGGTAAATCCAGATATTATTGGAAGGAGATACTCTTATTTTTTAAGAAAAGACATTTGATTTTTTTCTTTTCTCATTTTTGTAAAGGAAGTGAATTTTAGTAAGTGCTGAGAGAATGTGTAAACTCACCACATGTGACAATATCATAACACTGTCACAGGAGAATTAACACTTATAGATAAGCTAGCCGAAGAACAAAGTTAGCTTTGAAAGGTTAGAGAAAACGATTTTGAAATGTCAGATCAACTCTATAAAACTGACCACCCTTGACATCATTCTTTTAATCTACCTGGGCTTCAGAATAGCCTAGGGCATTTGAAATGAAAACAATTAGCGCCTCAGGTAGGGCATCCACATGCAAAATTCTGTCACCTCTCAGAGACCTCAGGAGTTGATAAATTTAGATAAGAAGACACTTTCAACTTTGGCTGAGAGTTTTTCTTTCAGTGCTTTTGCATTTAAGTTAAATGGCATCTATGTTGTAAAAGATTGTAGTTTTCTTTAAACTGTGAAACTCTCTTTCTCCACTCTCTGATAGGTTGTTTTAAAACAGCAAGAACAAAAATCTTTTCCCTGTTGAGTGAGACTTGAGGAAACAGACCTTGCTTTTTGCACACAAATGAGTTTAGTCAATTTTCCCTCTGTTTCTCTCCAAAGAAGCACTTTTGGCTTTCATTTAGAGCACAGAATGTTAAGGCTGTAAGGGACATTAGAGGTCATCTGGTTGAATTCCATTTGACAGATGGAGAAAATGAGACTCAGAGAGAGAGAGTGATTCAGTGGCAAAACACAAAGCATAATTCAATTTATAATTACTGGACTAGTGCTCCTTCCAATTCACCTTGCTGTTTCTAATGTGGGCTGGAGGCAGGTAGAACTGGTTTTGTGTGTGTGTCGCTCTATATGTGTGTTTGTGTGTGCGTGTGTGTGTAAGAGACCATTTAGGGGTATTTTATTTCCTTGCAAAACATTGATTTCATTCATTCATTCAGAAAATATATTTAGTAGAGCTGGGAGCAGTGGCGAACGCCTGTAATCCCAGCAGCTCTGAAGGCGGAGGCAGGAGGATCACAAGTTCAAGACCAGAGGTAGTCTGCATCAGTTAGCAAGACCCTGTCTCAAAAAAGTAAAAAAATGGGCTGGGGGTACAGCTCAGTGGTCCAGCACTTGCAGAGAATGCGAGCGCAAGGCCCTGGGTTCGATCCCCAGTACGGAAAAAAAAAAAAAAAAGGAAAATATATTTAGCCTCTACTATGTGGTTGGTATTGGAAGAAGGGCCTGGCAATCCACTCCCAAGGCAATCCCGAAACAGTCAGCCATTGAAAACCCTATGAGGGTCGCTATGAGTCGGATACCAACTCGACAGCACCCAACAACAACAACAATGTGGTTGGTATAGCCATTGAAAACACTATGAGGGCCATTACGAATTGGATGTGACTCGATGGCACGTAACAGCAACAACATGTGGTTGGTATGTGTACACAGAGGACAGAGTGCTGAAAAAAGTACATAAAACCCTGCCATCATGGATCTTAAATCTAAGTGGAAGAAACAGATAGTAAACAATCAGATTCTTCTGCCCCTAAGTGTTGCCCCTTGTTCTTGGGGCCCATTCCCTAATTGTTTGCCTGTTGGCGCCTCTACTATCTCTGTTGCTCCTCTGTCTCATTTACCCTCTTTCCTCTTTTGTGTATATAGGGAGAGAAGGAAGACAGTCATTTCAATTCCTCTTTATGCTTCAAGCTCAGTGTGAAGTTTTGAATTTGCTAAAGTCAGGTTTAGTGACAGTGTATCACTAGAGTGAAGATGTCAGTATTTTTCATCAACACTGCACTGGTGGGCCGGCTCACCTGTCAGCTTGCTTGGGAGATGACAATGAGATACTGTGTGTGAGAGTTGTACTATTACCTTATAATTTATCTATCTGTTCTTCTTTAAATATAATTTTAGTTGTGCTGAACCCCACTGTACCTGGCTGCTTTGACAGGTGTGTTATTTTAGCAACACAGAATAAAACACAGAAAAGGAAAGAAGAATGCATGGTACACTTGCACTGTTAGATTCAGGTTGCTCTTTTCTTAAGTTTGTGGATGATCTGTTTGGAGTTGCTCAGAGACAAAAGAAGTTAGGTTTTGTTTTTAACCTGTGTAACACTAAATGTTCTCCCAGTTCTCCTGACAGGTCGGGTATTGCCTGTATCGAGTGATATAAAGGGTCCCCTTCCCTGGCTTTTCTTTTCATATTTGAAATACCACCATTGTAATTAATTTCTCCAGGCTAGCCATTTGCTTGGCTACAAGCCATACCACCTTGGTGTCTGATCTTGTCTGGTCTTGGAAGCTAGGCATGGTCGGACCTGATTAGTCCTTGGATAGGAGACCGCCTGGGAACACCAGGTGCTGTAGGCTTGGGAGAAGGACCTGCCAGCCCATTCCCAAAAAACAATCAGCCATTGAAAGCCCTATGAATAGCAGAGAAGCACTGACAATAGTGCCAGGCATGGCACAGTGTCAGGTAGTGTTTTGTTCTCTTGTACATGGGGTTGCTATGAGTGTCCAATTCGATGGCACCTAACAACAACTATTCACTTGCTTAAAATACATATTCTAGGGCAGACCAACTTCTGAAGTCCTTAACACAGGAGTGTGCATTCACATATCAGATCAATTTCTTCCTTGACCCAAAGCATATAAAGGGGTGAGAGGGAGTTGGTCAAAAACACATTGAAGTAGGAAGCTTATGAGATAATCTTGGTCCAATTTCCCAGAGCCAGCTATTTCCAGATATCACCTTGAACAAGGTCAGGTTTTTTATTCTCAGTGTTGGAAATGACTGCAGGAACCTTTTGCTTATACTTTAGCTACTAAGGTTGGGCACTTTTTAATCAAGAAGAATTGCTATTAGCTATCACCAAAGACTTAGTGGATTGTTCTTAACCCTAGTAGGTAGAGAGCAAATATCTGCCTTTGGTGCAAGGCATCTCTGTGCACCTGATCCATGAAGCTACAATATTATTCTCCCTCTTTAGATCCCAGCCTTGTCATATTCTCAAGGAATTGACTGCTGAAGGTGTGGAAGAGATACAGCAGACAAGAAGCTTTAGCTATTTAAACTCCAATTTTAAAAGTATTTTACATAATTTAAAGACATATGTATAAGACTGTTCAGTTTCAGGCATTAAACAGTCTTATTCTGGTGAAAACAGAGAAAGTTTTTGGGAACTATTACTTAGCACTTTTTGAAATAGAAGCAACACTTTATTTCAGAGAAGGAAATGAAGGTTGAAAAGTTTTTAAAAAATTAATAACAGCTTAGTATCTATTATAGAAAAAACATTCTCTAGAGCAACAGAGAATAAATGATACAACACAATAATCAACCCTTGCACAATGATTTAAGTTAAGAAGTTTTATGGTCAAAATGCTGAAAGCAGAGCCCTATGAACCAAAGGGCAGATACAAATCCATATAAAGACAAAGCATCAATTAAATGATTTGTTCTCTCATCTAAGGCCCATCAAATAAATAAATCTGGAACATCTTTGGACATACATTGTGATTTTTGTGCCTCAACCAGCACATTGGGATCTTGGACAAGGTGTTAGGAAAAATTAATATCTGTTCAGGACCAAGGTTATTCAAGTGAGTGCAAGTGTAGCTCAGCGGTACAGCACTTCATTAGCGAGATCCTGGATTTCATCACTAGCATTGTCAAAAAGTATTGTTGAAGATGACCACATGAGGTAGGAGCAGGAGGGAAAGGAAGAACTTGTCCATAGTCCATTGCTCACCTGTTACTTTGATTCTGTGGAAGCCTCATGGCCGTGTGCAGTAGTGATTGTGTATTGGTAGTTTGAGTGTTTTGGTCTTAGGACTTTTGGTCCTTTCATTTTGTTAGTCTGTTTTTTCCCCACACGATGACTTGTACAAACTGCCTCTCCCGGCAACCTAGTTAAGCTAACTCCCGGGGACTAGTTAAGCTAAGTCATCCCTGGTGGCTAGTGTGTGTGTGTGGGGGTGGGGGGAACCCAATTACAGAAATGTTCCCAAACATTCCTATCTGTGGGCAGGGTCCGTCTGCACTGCCAGAACAGCCCAAATCTTGCAAGGTCATTTAAAAGTTTCTCCCCTGTGTCTATGAACCCTGTACGGGAGAGCAGGGGATCAACCCGCTGCCAAGTTCGATGGAGCCTAGCTGCTAAATTGCTGAGCTGGTTTTCACTGAAGTGTGAGAAGGAGGTTTTAAGGCAGGTAGATAACATCCTGTTTGGTGCTTGTTTCTTTTTTGCACATCTGGCTGAACTGGGAGTCAGGTGGCTGACTTGTGCCTGGCTGCGGCAGTGGCAGCGGCATCTGCCTTTTACTGTCTCCCTCTGCCCACCCAAGAGTCCACCAGGCCATGGACGCAGTGGCCGTGTATCATGGCAAAATCAGCAGGGAGACCGGCGAGAAGCTCCTGCTTGCCACGGGGCTGGATGGCAGCTATTTGCTGAGGGACAGCGAGAGTGTTCCGGGCGTGTACTGCCTGTGTGTGCTGTGAGTACATAGCAGCCCCGACGGCCTGGCTACTTGCGGCCTAAGCCTGCTGTGGTGCAGGCCAGAGTCATCTGCAGCTTTTGGTTAAACCAGGCAGGGACGCAGGTGGCAGGAGCTGGCGGAAGCCTCCTCCACAGCCCACCAATGGCCCCAAGGCTTCTTCAGTTTCAGCCCAAAGCCCTCACTGGGGATTTCATTGCCTGGGCCTCCTGTTCTCTCCAGAAGGGCCTCCCTCAGACTTGGGGCAGCTTTTAGAGTGGGAAACTGTGGCTGAGAGTTTACCTTCACTCTGAGAAAGACCCCTAGTAGACACCAGGAAGGTGGAACCCTGGGCTGGTGGTCTGTTCAGATTTGGGGCCACCAGATTGTGAGAGAAGGGAAAGCCTTGTTTAGCTCTCTACAAAAGGTTTGGAAGTTTCATCTCAAAGGAAGAGCACCAAATTTTGGGAGAAGAGGCCAACTAAGAAAGGGTGTCTGTTACTTTAAGAATGCAATACCAGTCGGAATGCTGAGAAAGGGTGTGTGTGTGTATGTGAGTTAAATTTCATCTGTGGACATGCTGAATTAGCTTCCTTTGTAGCAGCTGGGTGGAGAAGAGGAGATTTCAGAAATAGGACCCTTCTCAACAAAAGCTGGGACTAATGATACTTATAAAGAGCATGGAAGGGAAACACCCTTATGATTCAGCATGTTCTTTGCCTAGCCAAGCCAGTCTTTCACCCCCTTTTGAATCAGATGCACCTGAATCTATGCTTCAGAGCTCCAGGAGCAGGCAAATGTGAGCTCTAATCCTGTCCATGTGACCTTAGCAAATTAATCTCTTAGTCCCTCAGATATTTTATCTATTTAATGAGTGTCATATGGCAACCTACATCAAAGGATTGTGAAGATTAAATGTCATAATGCATGTAAAAAATTGAGCTCTGGACTTGAGACATAGTAAATATAAGCTCTTGGTATTATTATTATATTCTTCTCTTTTCAGATGATTTCTTTTAGTACTCATGGGGGCATTTCTAAGGAAGGATCCAGTTCAAGCGTTGTTAGCAGGATAAAAACACCCACAAAAATACTAGGCCTGCAGAGTAGATTCTAGACAGAAACAAAACAAAGGGAAATGCTTGGTAGTGAGTTCAGTACCTGGTGATACACTGCAAGATTTCCTGGTACTTTGTGGGTCAGTGAAGAAAGATTATACTGAGGAGGATGTTAGAGAATTTTCATTGTATATTGGTTTTTAAAAATGGTCAAGCCTTGTCTGTGGCAGTTCTCCTATCATGCTCAATACATTTATCATAAAGCCTTCAAGGTGGAAACAACTGAATCTGTTGGACTCAGATATAGTGCTATAAATATATACATAGTGCACACACACACACACACACACACATGCACACGTATATGACCTGGGATTTAGCTCATTTGGTAGAGTGTTGCTCTGTGCTCTCTGAAGCCCTAGGTTTGATCCCCAGCATCACAGCAAAAACGGGAGAAGGATCTGGCAGCCCACTCCCAAAATAATCCTGAAATAATCAGCCATTGAAAACTCTATGAATAGCAGAGAAGCACTGACATAGTGCCAGGCATGATAGAGTATTGGGGAGTATTTCATTCTGTTGTACATAGGGTTGCTATGAGTTGGGCCCGACTTAATGGCACTTCATAAAAACATATGTGTGTGTGTGTGTGTGTGTGTGTGTGTGTGTGTGTGTGTGTGTGTGTGTGTCTGGAACTCTACAATTGAGCTACACCTTCTGGGCCTGGGCTTGGATCTTTATCATTTGCTTATATGATTGTTTTTCCTGAGGGGAACCCAGGGAAGGACAAGGAAGGCCAGCTGGGATTCTTAGGCTGTTTTCTTACCAAAAGAAGATGGAGGAGCTAGTGGCAGATGAGAGGGGCTGCTTGAAGGAAGCTGTCAAAGGAGTTTGTACACTCCTTAACCTAGAGGAAAAAATGAAGTTTCAAAAGGATCCTGACCAGGGGAGAGGTACACCTAAGGCTTCACCCTCACCAGTTATCTGGCTGCTTTGTAAGCCTGCCAAGCATGTTGCCCACTTAGGGTTTTGAATTTATTGCTTTTTCTGTCAAACATACATTTTATTTGCATATTTGTTCAACTGGCTCTTCCCACAAAGAGGACTTCCTGGATCATCCTGTCGAGAATAAGTGCCCTCTCCTTGTTTCTAACACACCTATTTTATTCAAGGAGCTTTAAACTGTCTGATGTTTGCTTATTTACTAATTGTTGGGCTCTCCCATAAAAATGTCATCTCCATGAGGGCAGGGACATTGTCTCCCATACAAGAAACACATCCTGGTACATAAGAGGCACTCAACAAATAATTTTGAATTAAATGCATGAACTATTAAGGAATCTTGTATTCTTCAGTGTAAAGAGCTTTGAACTGATATCAGGAGGCAAATGTGTTGGCTCTGGGGAGAATCAAATTCTTTGGGCCTCTGTCTCCACATTTATAAATTAAGAATAGTAATATCTGTTTTATCTGTGGCAAAAGTGAAATATGCAAGAGAGAAAGCCTTTAGCTTTTTCACCAGGAAGGCCAGACTGCATAAGGAATTAACTTAGGCAGGTGGGAAATTCTCAAACATTAAAATTTCCACCCAAAGTGAATCTTGCATAAATACAACTTTTTGACTCTTAGTTCTCCATGGAAACCTCCTCATGAAGTAGCAGAAAATAGTACGTGAGTTGGGAGTTCCCCTCCAGTGCCCTTTGAATAATTCCCTGGGGCTTCAAAGTCTTATGAGTCTTTAGGGTGATAACCAGACTGCTGCAGAGCAAAGACAGGTAATATTACCTTTTGTTATGGGTTCTCACCTTTTTTGACCTGAGTGTTCCTTTTGACACACATAAACATTTCATTCACTCTTATTGATACTATACTGTAATTATAAAATTTTATCTTTGAATAAATCAATCATGCACTCACTTTAAAGCACAACACTAATGCTCATGATATACAGTAGAAACAACTATGTAAATAGTGTTTTATATGCATGAACAATAAGGTATAGCTAACAAATATTCTTTTGTTTATTCCCATTAATGAAAGTTAGTTTGAGCTTCACTTTCTGTATTTTTATTGCAAAAAGAACATATTTCATAAACTTTTTTTATTAGAAATTTTTAATGTACATCATAATGTGATTCATTTTGACATGCTTTTCGTTGTGACAATTTTCATATATGCAATTTGATAAGCATTATTCATATAGGTTACCCCTTACCCTCCTCTATGTTTCCCCCCTCCCCCCTTCCTATCTAAGTTTCCCATCCAAGTCTTCTCTATCTTTTACTGTATAGTATT
>VMDO01022501.1:12097-33480 GCA_007922755.1 Pedetes capensis | reverse complement strand
AAAGGTGTATAGGATGTATAAATATATGTATTAAATAATTTTTGAATTTTAGAGTTTTAGTGAAAATCTTTCATAGAACATCATAATTTTGTATTAAGTATGAAGATAACAGGTTAAATCTCAAACACTATTTCTTTCCAAATAGTCTTATTTCTCTTTTTAATTATATATAATTAAAATAAACTAAATTTCTTGATTATAAATAAATGGAATTCTTTACATAAAATTTCTGTAAAAGTTAATTTCCATGTTTTATGATTTTTTAGCTTTGTTGTGTGATAACTAGTGTTTTTTAACTGAAGTATTCTAAAAAAAATTGAATAGAAGCTGTATTTTTTGTTGTTGTTTATTTTTTTGTTTTTTGAGACTGAGTCTCTCTGTGTAGCCCTGAATGTCCTGGAGCTTACTGTGTAGCCTAGGCTGGCCTACAACTTGTGATGGTCATCCTGGGTGCTGGGATTACCAGTGTGTGCCACCATACCTTCTAAGAAGCTGCATTGTAAATGTCTTAATATTTAAAAATGTAATTATCCTTAGTTGTAAATCAACTTTCATATAATAATTCTCTCATTTTCCTTTATTTCCAGGAAAAAATCATTATTTGTCTCAGAGACCCAGAAAACTCCAGTTTAGCACTTTGCCCAGTTTCACCTACAGCAGTTTCTCAACCCTTTTGTAGTTAAGCCTCTCTTCTGTACTTTCTAACCACAGGCCTTTGTTGAAATACTGTTAGACTGGAAGCAGTCGCACATGAAGCCAGATCCATTAGTATGCAGTCCTTATTTGGCTGTGCAGACACATGTCCCATTGCTAGTTAGGGTGTGCACTGGCAAACCGGCATGGGTCCAATGTGGATTGTGGGACTCTTCTTTATATAAGTACAGGCATATGTTGACTCTTCTTTATATAAGTACAGGCTAATTTATCATTTGTGCCTGCTAGGCCATCCAAACAGTGGTTTCCAACTGATAAGTACTAGTCAGAATCATTTACCTAATGCTAGAATAAGGACTAATCCTCCAGTGAGGAAGAGTCAGATACACAGGCTGGTGGCTGTAGTGAAGGCAACCCAGATAGTATTAAGAGAATCCTAACTTCCCCCTGTGCTTTTTGTCTGATTTGTGACCTAACTGATATTTGATGCAATCCTGATACTTGGGACTTTTCTTTAAATTTACTTTATAAATCTGTAAGAGTAGATATGAGAAATAAACAGGTAGTTATCAGTATGCAACTTGTATATAAATAATAATGAGTTTTCATTTAATTGTTTTTATAGATATTTCCAAGCATTATAGTCAAAAAGCTACAATAGAGCATGAACTTCCAACTGCATCACAGAAACTGATAACAACTAATGACTGTATCTTGTCATCAGTAGTGGCATTAACAAATGGAGCAGGAAAGGTAATTATCCTCTGGCATGTGTTGACCTTATATTCAATTCTTAAATATGTTCCTTTGTTCCTTTTTTTAATGACAGGAATGCAGAGATGATCATAAGTTATGTTAGACATTCAATGTCATGTTTCTCAAACTTGGACTCATCTTTGTGACTGTTTGCTGTGCCATAGAAACAATAATTAAGTTGTGCTATCTTTAGGTACGGGCTGGGATTTAGCTCAGTTGTTAGAGCACTGCTCTGTAGTCTCTGAGGTCCCAAGTTTGATTCCTAGCACCCCAAAAATGGGAGAAGGATGTGGCAATCCACTCCCAACACAATCTCGAAACAATCAGCCATTGAAAACCCTAAAAGGGTTGCTATGAGTCGGACATGACTTGACGACGCCTAACAACAACAACATCTTTAGGTACTGTCAGTTTAAAGATTTGTGTCTATTTGATTTCAAAAACAGAGGACCATCCCTACTGCCTCCTCTTTACCTCCCTTATCTGTAGCATGCCAGAAACTTTCTGAGGATAACCTTCATTCCATAAAGAAAAATTCTGGAAAAAGAGAATGTTGATATTTTACAGGAGTCTCTGTGTTTGCAGCCTTTTATGAGAATATTAAATACCTGTGTATTTTATAGTTTATTTTATTTTTGTTTTGCCTGAAACCTTAAAATGTTGTCTCAGGGAAAGATATCTGATCTTCACTGTGGAGTTTTTATAGGTGGTTTTTATAAATGGTTTTTAACTAACATGAGTATTGAAACTGTTAGTTGGTGACAGCTTCATACCTAACTAATATGATTTGATTTAGCTACATTTGATAGTTTTAATTAAAAAACAATAGGAAGATATAGCATATGCATATCAAACAGAGTTTGGAAAATATAAAAATATTAGAAAACGTGAAGCAGACCTCATAATATAATATTGTGTCCTAAATGATGACATAGCCTGCAGCTGCAGCCCTGTGGCATCCAATCCCGTCAGATCTCGGAAGCTAAGCAGGGTCAGGCCTGGTTAGTACCTGGATGGGAGACCGCCTGGGAACACCAGAAGCTGTAGGCTTGGGAGAAGGACCTAGCAACCCCCTCCCAAAAATCAATCTGCCATTGAAAACCCTATGAACAGCAGAGAAGCACTGACAATAGTGTTTCCTCTGTCGTACAGAGGGTCACTATGAGTCAGATACTGACTCGACGGCACCTAACAACAATAACAACAAATGAAGACATTAGGTATATAAATGTGATTCACAATGAGTAAATAGCTCAAAATTTTAGAATGCGCATTTCATTGAATACTACCTAACAGAGACTTTTACTTGACTTAATAAAACATGAATGAAAAGTATAACCTTCAGACTATTAGTGATTAATTGCTTAATTTTAGAGTTTTTGCCAAGGTAGAATACTCTGTTTCACAAGTCACCTTTTCATATTTATCAAGATAGAATACACTTTAGTGTATCTAAGACTTATTTTTCTGGGTAGCACATTTAGCCAGATATTTTTATTTATATCACCATTTCATATAACACTATAGATTGAAAATCATGGCTCATGGATCTTTGTAGCTGCTTATGTAGATTTAACTAATGCTAAACCTGTAAATGACAAGAATATACTGAATTTTTAGTCTTTTTTATATTAGATTTATAATTCACAAATTGAGGTTTATAGAATTAAATTTAGGTAGAGATTATATATTCAAGATACTTATGTCTTCTGTTGGAATATGAAATATTCAGTGTTAAAATACAAATGGAGTGAATGAGTTCAAACATAGATATTTGAGATCAGTGAAGAAATTAATGAAATAAACAGCTAATGAAAGCCACCTATAGGATAAATCAGAATCTATCTTGGTTTTCAAGAAGAATAGAAATTGTCTACAGTAGGGCATGTCAAAAGTCTGTTCTCAATATTTATATTGATGTCCTCTTTTTATTACCTATCATTGCCAAGGTAGTCTCTTCAAATAAATAAATGCAGGCTTTGGGGTAGTTGTTGAAATTTCATTTTTGTTCTCAGAATCTTAAAACTGCTCCAAAAACTTTATTACATATATATTTTAGATTACTGTTTGAAAACAAAATCTGTCATCTTGTCACATTATGTTTAGATTTCATCTTTCTTCAGCAACAATGTGGACTACTTCATTGCTTCACTGAGCTATGGGCCTAAGGCAGCAAGAGGATTCATTAGTCCTCTTTCAGCAGAATGCATGCTGCAGTATAAGAAGAAAGCTGCTGCCTACATGAAGGCTTTGAGAAAGGTTTGTGAGCTGCTGTTAACATTTCAGTCACAGGAAAAATTATGAGTAACTCCAGAGAGAGGCAGGAGTTTTTCCATAGTCCATATTGTTTAGATTTTTTTTTTTTCTCAGTACTGTGGGTTGAACCTAGGGTCTTGAGCATGCTAGGCAAGTTCTCCACCACTGATCTGCACCACTAGACCCTTTCCCTTTTTAAAAAATTTTTTATTTTTAAGATAGAGTCTCACTCAACTGCTCAGGCTGCCTCTGGCCTTGAACCTGTGATCCCCCTGCTTCAGCCTCCTGAGTGGCTGGGATTGTAGGCATGTGCCACAGTGCCCAGCCTATTATTTAGATTTTATAGTTTTGAGGTTGAAAGGTTTGTTATGTGTTGGGAGGGTGGTCTTTGAAGAATAGATGTAGAGGCTCAAACCCTAATTGATAGCACAGCTTTGACTGTATTCATAGGCCATGTTGGACTCATGAGCCCAATGCCTGGTTGAATGCCTGGGGTGAAGTAGCACACCAAGGAATTAATATGAATTTCAGAAAATCTTAAACTTGTAGAAACAGAGAAAAAAATTGAAATATGTTTATAATTTTTTCCTAAATATAGTTAAGAATACATGGTCATTGCATTAAAAAAGTCAGGAGATACAGCAGTGCATTAAGAAGAAAGTTCTCACCTCAGACCCCACCACCCAAATGTAGCTACCTTTAACTTTGTTAGAAGATATGTATATGTCTCATGCCTGTAATCCCAGTGACTTGGAAGGCAGAGGCAGGAAAATTGCAGGTTCAAGGCTAGAAGCACCCTGTGTAACTTAGTGAGACCCTGTCTCAAGATAAAAAAATTTAAAAAGGGCTGGAGGTGTAGCTCAGTGGTAGAGCACTTGCAGTTTGCAAAGTATGCACAAGGTCCTGGGTTCAGCCCCCTAGTATGGCAAAAAAAAAAAAAAAAAAAAAAAAAAAGAAAGAATATATCTATATGTAAAAAAGTTTTAATGTGTGCAAGCGCAAGCACACAATCAGCCTATTTAAAGCAAAACGTATCTAGTTGAATACAATGTTTTAGAATGTTTTTTGTGGATATGCTTATATATCAATAGTATGTAACTATAATACAAAATAGTATTTTATTTATTTATTTATTTATTTAAGACGAAATCTTGCTGTGCTACTCAGGCTGGGCTTAAATTCACAATCCTCCTGTCTCCCCTTCCCAAGTAGTTATGATTACAGGCATATGCCACCATACCCAGCCATCTGTCATCATCTTAATGATTCTATAGTGTGTTTCATTGTGTAAATGTGTAATGATTTGACCATTCCATCGCTGGTGGATATGTAGGTTGTTGCCTATTTTTCATTGTTACATGCAGTGATGTACTACTGGGTACTCTCACACATGCAACTTGATTTCTTTTAAGCTTTTTCTCTTCATTTCTTATAAAGTTTTAGTTACAAATATATAGGAACATATTCTTATATTAAATTAAAATGTTCCAGATAAATTATCTCTTATTTCAGTTCCTTCCTTCCTTCCATCCTACCATCCTTCCTTCCTTCCTCCTCTACCTTTTGCTCCTCCTCCTCCTCCTCCTTCTCCTTCTTCTTTATTTGTGGTACGGAGGAATTGAACCTAGGGCATTGAGCACACTTTGCAAGTCCTCTACCATTGGACTGCATCCCTAGTCCTTTTTAAAATTTTTTATCTTGAGACAGGATCTCACTAACTTATGCAGGCTGTTTCTGGCCTGGAACTTGCGATCCTCCTGCCTCCACCTCCTGAGTCATTGTTGTTATAGGTGTGAGCCATTGTGCCAGGCTCCCTATTCTACCCAGAGATAACTAGTTACCAGTTTGATATGTAAGCTTCCAGTCTCTATGAGCATTTACAAGCATTTATATAAACTTAGACACAATATATGAAATTATTTTTTTCCAACCTAATGCAAGTTTCATTGTGCAGTTTGCTTTTTTTCATTTAAAAGTTTTAGCAGTCTGTGTCATTACATATGCAGTGTGCACTGTATTCCTTTTGAATACAGTATAGAATTTTTTTAATATAATAGCCCATGGTTCATTTAGGCCTCCCCCTTTTTATGCGGTAGTAGGGGGTTGAACCTGGAGTCTCACACATGCTAGGTAAGTGCTCCACCACTGAGCTGCTTCCCCAGCCTCCTCATTTTTATTTTTTATTTTGAGACAAAGCCTCACTAAATTGTGCAGGCTACCTGTAGCCTCAAACTTGCAATGTTCTTGCCTCAGCCTCTGAGTTCCTGGGATTATAGATGTATACCACTGCTCCTAGCTTATGTTTTCCCTTTATTAGTGGGCATTGGAGTTGATTTTTTTTTTTTTTTTTTTTTTTTTGTGGTGTGAGAATCAAATTGAACCTAGGCCATTGCATATGCTAAGCAGTTGCTCTGCCACTGAGCTACATCTTGAGCCCCTAATTCTGATTTTTTATTGTTACAACAATACTGCAGTGGATAGTCTTGTAAATATTTCCTTGGGCACAGGTATAGAATACTGAGAAGTAGAATGTTTCGAGCCAGCTGGTTTACACATTTTATGTTTTAATAATTACAACCAAATTGTATCTACTTTGAAGGGCATTCCTAGCAATGTATATGGCTATCTACCTTTGTCTAATTGTTTTAATTTTATCTCTATGATTAATTCCTCAAAACAGAATTGCTGGTTGAATGTCTGTGAATGCTTCAAATTTTGGCACATTTCTCCAGACTATGCTTCAGGAAAGATATTTGTTTGTAGTTTATAGAAATATCAGTTTAATGCATAAATTTAATATTTGTTCATCTCAGAAAAGAGAGGCTTCTTATTGTTATTTTAACTTGCATATCTTTGCTCATTGATGAGTTGGAATATCCTTCCATAGTTATCACTTTTATTTATTCTGTCAATTCTCTGTTCAGGTCATTTATCTAATTTTTAATAAGTATTCTTAATTAGACTTGAAAAAGCTCCCTATATGTTAAGAATTATAATCATATGTTTATATAGAAAGTATTTTCTCCCCAGCTTTGTGTGGTATTTTTTTCAAAATAGAAGTTTTGATTTTTATGTCATCAAATAGGTCTTTTTACTTTTATGGTGGTTATTCTCAGCCAGGGTACTTTCTAAGGTTATAGCAATATTCACCTATATTTGCTTCCAGTATTTTTGCTATCTAAAATTTTCAATTTAAATCTTTCATTTAGAATTTATTCTGATTTAACATGTGAAAGAAGTATCTAGTGATTTTTCTAAATAATTAGCTGGCCTTCCATCATTTATCCAATTTGTCATTTCTCCATTGAATTGGAAATGTAATAGTTATCACACAATAGATTTTTATGTTTGGTTTTGTTTGTTTGTTTCTGGATTTTCTGTTCTGTCCTTTTGTATTTTGGTGCAAGTCCATATTGTTTTATTTAATGTAGCTTATAATAGGTATGGCAAGTTCTCTATCATTTTCCTTTTGCAAAAAAAATATATAGTTTTCTTTTTACATGTATTAAAGGAACTAGTCTATGTTGGCAGTCATCTGAACTTATTATCACACTCTATTAAACATTCTTATTTGTGTAAGTAGGATTGGGGGAGAGATGATACAATATTATTCCTTTAATTCTTATGGTGTTTTTTCTGTAGCCTCTCTTGGAGTCTGTGCCTTATGAGGAAGCACTGGCAAATCGCCGGGTCCTTCTCAGCTCTACTGAAAGTCGAGAAGGCCTTGCACAACAGGTATGGTGCCTGGAAAATGGTGGAAGTTGTTAAAAGCAGAAACATTAAATCCCCTGGGGAAGGTTTTTAAAGTGTATACAGTGTTGAGTATATGGGTATATGAGTGATTGAAAAGACTACATAATGTGAAAATGTAAAATTAATTGTTCCATACATATTGGAAAGGACCATAGGCATAATTCATTAAAAAACCTGTGCTGATAGTCTCAATAAATTACCTGATTCAGTTGGTGTTACAGATTGTGGTGGAGTAATATCAACACATTTTGTCCATGATGATTAGTTCTTTATACACTAGATTTAAATGTCAGAAATACTAAAGAAATAGGGCAGAGGGTCTAGACACTCACTTAATTATTTCATTTCTTAAATGAGTAAGGGGCTGGGATTTAGCTCATTTGCTAGAGTGCAGCTCTGCAGTCTCTGAGGTCTACCGCAAAAAAATGGGAGGACATGGCAAACCACTCCCAAGGCAATCCTGAAACAGCCATTGAAAACCCTATAAGGGTTGCTATGAGTCAGACACGACCTGACAGCACCTGACAACAACAACAACAACAACAACAAATGAACAAGAATGTAAATTTTTCTAGTAATTTGTTGGTGAGTTGAGTTGAGGGGGCAGATGGGAAGTGGGAGGTACTGTCTCTATTAGAAATTGGTACAAACCGATACCAATATAGCTTTTGTCAGAGATTTATTCACTTCAACATCTGGCTTACTTTTAATTTTGGAAATACTCCTTTTAAAAATAACATAGATAGGACTGGGGGTATATCCCAGTGGTAGAGCCTTTGCTTGGCATGCATGAGATCCATGATTTGATTCCTAGCACTGGAGGGAGTGGAAGAGAGGGAGAGGGAGGGGGAGAAGACAGAAAAATTCATCTGAGGCAATATTTTATTAATGTTGACCTTATTTTCATTAGAAACATATCACTTATCCTTTCAACATTAATGCACTAGGTTGTTGAGTCTAAAAATTTAATCCACAAAGTAATTAATGAAAAACAAAATTGTTCAGACACAATAAAATAGAATACCTTAAATAAAGGTATTCAGACACAATAAAGTAGAATACCTTAAAATTTAATTATGATCCTTTTTTCTTTTTTAAATGTAAGGAAAGTTAAGTCTCAAGTAAATTTTACTAAGGTAGCTAGTAAATAGCAGAACTGCCTGACCTCAGAGCTAATGCATTTCCTGAAGTGCCCTTGACTAGCTGTGTGCAGATCTGATCAGCCCTCTGGGCTTTCCTTCCTGCCTCTAAAGTGAGGGTATGGTCTGCTTTTCAGTGTCTTGTAAAGATGCATTGAGCTAGTGGGAGGCAGTGAGATGCAGCAAAAAGAAGCTGACTTGTGATCCAAGCAGATGGGGTCCCAAGTCCTGGCTCTGCATTTTCTAGCTTGGCAGATGGTCTAGCTGCTGGGAGCCTTCGTTCTCCTTTTGGAGAAATAAGAATTGTAGGACTGTTAGGAGGCTTCACTGGGATAATAGAAGGGAAGTACCATGAGTGGTGCCTGGTACATGGTAATTGCTCAATTGGGATAGCTGGGAAAGCATTTGAATACACTGTAAGATTGCTATTATTTTTATGTAATTCTCAAGCTTACATTTGCCTTTAAAATTAGTTTTTAAAAACTTTGTATTGAAGTACAGTGTACTTACAGAAAAGTATACAAATCACTGATTCATAGCTTATGAATTGTCACATGAGAAGACTCTAATATAACCCAGGACCTAGATTTTAAAACAGAGTGGTGGTGGTAATATTTTCGTATGTAGGGTATGCTTTAGAAAAAATTACCAGGACCCCAGAAGTCTTCTGCATGTCCTTTTCCAGTTATTGTTTTCCTCTCTCCCTGCATTCCTACATCATAGATTGGTTTTGTTGCGTAGTACCAAACTTTTTATTAGATGAAATGATGGTATATATACTCTTTCAGGTCTGACTTCTTTCATTCAGGACTATATGAATGAAAGTTCGTATTGTTCCACAAACACATTTACCTTTATATTTTCTATCTTTTGAATCATAGTCAAATGAGTGATTTAAATTGCTTTTATTCGATAATTAGTGATATTGAACACCTTTAAAAATATTTATAGTCAGTGCTGGTTCAAGTGTTTTCTTTGTTGTGTTGTTATTTTTACCTGTTTCTTTAGGTATCTATCTTTTTCTTACTGATTTGTAAGAATTCTTTATATGTTCTGGACATTATATATGGGTATTATACAGAAAAACATCTCTGTTGGATAGAGAATTCTGTCTTCTAGGTACTATATCTGTTCAGTGCTTTATAGGTTCTTTTTCTACTTTTGGGGGTTCCTTTTCACTCTCAATGAAGTCTTTTGATGAATAGAAATTTAAAATTTTTATTTTAGTTCAATTTTTCCGTTTATGGTTGTGGCTTTATATCCTGTTTAATAAATCTCTCTCTATTCTAGCGTCAGGTTTTATTGTTCTTATCTCTGTGAGGCAATTTTGCTTTACATTTTGTAAACTATACTTTTGGCCACTAAGTTCTGTCTCCATCATTCTCCAAGATGCACAACTCTGTTACTTTTCAAGGTTCAACAGAGTTTGGAAAAGATTTCTAAACTGGAGCAGGAAAAAGAACATTGGATGTTGGAAGCACAGCTAGCCAAAATCAAACTAGAGAAAGAAAACCAGAGAATTGTAGACAAGCTGAAGAGTACAAGCAGTGGACAGTTGTTTGGGCTGGCCCAGGAAAATGCTGCCTTGTCGAACACTGCTGGCCAGAATGAAGCTACAGCTAAGGCTGTGTCAGAGCCCGTTCAGAGCACCAGTCTGGTGAGTGTCTTCATGTTGTCTGCAGTTTCCTTTTTTAAATGCTAATTGCTAAAATATCACCTAGTATACATTGTAAACCATTGTCTTAGTCTGTTCTGTGCTGTAAGAAAATACCATAAACTGGGTGGCTTATAAACAACAGAAATATACTTCTCACAGTTTTGGAGGCTGAGAGGCCCAAAATCAAGGTACCTGCATATTTGGGATCTGGTGACTATGTGTTTCTTGGTTCATGGATGGCTGTCTTTTCATTGTGTTCTCACATGGTAGGAGGATGATTGAATTCTCTGGGTTTCTTTTGTAAAGACACTAAACCCAAAAGGTCACCTCCCAAGGGCCCTGTCTTTTACTATCATTGCCTTGGGTTTAGGATTTCAATATAAGAATTTTGAGGAGGCACAGACATTCAGACCATAACAGGCATCTAAATTACATGTCTGTTTACAACAGGAATGATCCATGTGCTCTAGGAAAAAGCAGATTAGTAAGCAGGGTGCCTCATTCAGAAAGTAACTCCATTAAATTCCCTGAGATTTTACACGAGACTTTTCCATGGTGAGGGCCATATTCCTAGAAAAGATCTAGTGAGTCAAATCTAAGATGTTTCTGTTTTCCCATAAAATCACTTGTAATATGAGGTTATGTTTCTAACCAAGGACCAAATGCCTAACTTTATAGAAGTGACAACTAATAACATTTTAAGCCAATTACATATGGCATATCCTTGAGAGTATAAAGCTCTATAACATATATAAAATATAGAGCCTTATCAGGCTAATTCTTTTTTCATAAGATAGTATGCTGTTTAATTACCTTGCAAGTTTAAATATACATGCATATTCATATCAAGCTTTTCATTTAATTAATTAATTGATTAACTTATTTATTTATTTTGGTTTTTGAGATAGAGTTTCGCTGCATAGCCCAGGCTAGACTGGAACTCTCTGTGTAGCCCATGCTGGCCTCAGACTTATGATCTTCCTGCCTCAGCCTTTGTAGTGCTGGGATTAGTAGAGTGCACCACCATGCCTGGCTATTTATTTATTTGTTTGTTTTTGAGACAAAGTCTTGCTGTGTTGTCCGGCCAGCCTCAAATTCTTGGCTCCAACAGATTCTCCTGCCTTAGCCTCCTGAGTGCCTGGGACTACAGACATATGCCACCACACCCAGCTCAACTGCATGTTTCCTGCTGTTTTTTTTTTTTTTTTTTTCCCCAGTACTAGGGGTTGAACTCAGGGTCCTGCACATACTTTGCAAGTGCTCTAATACTGAACTGTACTCCCAGCCTATTTTTTATTTTTTATCTTGAGGAAGGGTCTTGCTAAGTTATGCAGCCTACCTCTGGCTTCGAATTTGTAATCTTCCTGAGTCACTGGGATTATAGGCATGTACCAGTATGCCTGGCTTTTTGCCTTATTTTTAACTACAGTTGATTTACAAAGTGAAGAAATGTCTTTATTGACATTCTAGAATTCAAAGCTACTTTTTATAAAGTTTTCTAATTAGAATATTCTGCCTATTGTAAAAAAAATTAGGAGAGTCTAGAAAAGGAGAGATCAGAAAGGAGAAAAAATACCCTCATAATCAAAAGTGTCCCTGTGGTTATAATTTTACAGATATTTCTTAGGAGCTCAGGAGAGCCCAGGTGCTTGCTGAAGACCTTGACCTCAGGCATTGCCCCTTTCTCCTGATGTACTCTGTGGCTCACTGATGCTTCTGAAGAGCAGGTCATGGTCCTCAGACTGACTTGGACCTGATCCAGAGCATACCTCATAGTAAAATGTACAGGTCTACTTTTCTTTTCAGATGTATACAGACCTCAATCTCAGATGATTGTTAGTTTTCCTAGGTGTGGTTATGGTGTTATCATTAAGAGAATATCTTCATTTTTTGGACATAAATGCCAGAGTCTTTAGGTAGTAAGGTATTATAATGTCTCCAGCTTTTAGATTGTTCAGAAAAAATACATATATACAATTCTGTAAAGCATAGGTAGCATGGCAGTCATTGAATCTAGATGGTAGGTATGCACATATTTACTTTTTCTTCCAACTTTTCTGTGTGTTTGAAAGTTTCTATAATAAAATATAAGAGAGAAAGAAAGAGTTAAAATTTTTAGGAGGCTGGGTGTGGTGGCACACATCCTTAATCCCAGCGATTTGGGAGGCGGAGGCAGAAGGATTGCAAGTGTGAGGCCAGAGGCAGGCTGCGTAATTTAGTGAGACCTTGTCTCAAAAGACAAAGTAAAAAATGGGCTGGGGGTATGGCTCAGTGGTTGAGTGCATGGGCTTGCAAAAAGCATATGTGAGACTGTGGGTTCAACTCCCCAATATGGCAAAAAGAAAAAAAAAATTTAAGGAAAGCAGAAAAACAATACCCTCCCAATATTCTGGAGTTTTTTACTTGAATGGGCACCATGCCCAGAGGATGATCCTGTAGAGTCCTCCTGATGGGAAATCTGTGTCCCAGAACCTAAGTCCTATATAACTGCCTCTAAAAGGGCAATGTAACTTCATTCACCTCCACTTCAGTGGGGTAACATTTAGCTACAACGTATTAATGAAGTAATGAGAGGGACACTCAACACACAGCAGAATTTCAAATCCAAGTTGCATGTGGGATAGTGTCACACTATTCCACACCACTAGACAGGGAACTGCTGGAAAATCAAGGCAGATTCAGAAGAGGGCATGGAACCAGGAACATCATTGCTGATGTCAGATGTGTATTAGCTAAAAAAAAGAGAATACCAGAAAGATGTCTATCTATGTTTTATTGACTATGCAAAGGCATTTGACTGTGTGGATCACAAAAAAATTATGGATAACATTGCAAAGGATGAGAATACCAGAGCACTTAATTGTACTCATGAGGAATTTGTACATGGACCAGGAGGCAGTCATTTGAACAGAACAAGGAAACACTGCCTGGTTTAAAGTCAAAAAAGGTATGTGTTTGGGCTGTATCCTTTAACTATACCTCTTCAATTTCTGTGCTGGGCAAATAATCCGCGAAGCTGGATTTTATGGAGAATGTGATGTCAGGAATGGAAGAAGACTCATTAACAACCTGCGTTATGTTGTTGTTGTTGTTGTTGTTGTTAGGTGCTGTCAAGTCGGTATCCAACTCATAGTGACCCTCTGTACGACAGGGGAAACACTATTGTCAGTGCTTCTCTGCTGTTCATAGGGTTTTCAATGGCAGATTGATTTTTGGGAGGGGGTTGCTAGGTCCTTCTCCCAAGCCTACAGCTTCTGGTGTTCCCAGGCGGTCTCCCATCCAGGTACTAACCAGGCCTGACTCTGCTTAGCTTCTGAGATCTGATGGGATCAGATACCACAGGGCTACAGCTGCAGGTGTGTTATGTAGATGACACAATTTTGCTTGCTGAAAGTGAAGAGGATTTGAAACATTTACTGGTGAAGACCAGAGAACACAGCCTTCAGTATGGAGCCTCAACAGCAACAACAACAAAAATCCTTACAACTGAGTCAGTAAGCAATTTCATGGTAAAGGAAGAAAGGATTGAAATTGTCCAAGATTTTGCTTCACTTGGTTGTACAGTCAACACCCATGGAAGCAGCATTCAAGAAATCAAAAGACGCATTGCCTTGGGCAAAGCTGTTGCAAAAGACCTCTTTAATGTGTTGAAAAGTAAAGATGTCATGTTGAAGACAAAGGTGTGACTGACTCATGCCATGGTATTTTCAGTTGCATTATATTCTTGTGAAAGCTGGACATTGAATAAAGGAGACAGGAGAATATGCTTTTGAATTATGGTGTGGGGATGAATATTGAATATACCATGGACTGCCAAAGGAACCAACAAATGCGTCCAAGAAGAAGTGCAACCAGAGTGCTACTTGGAAGCAAGGATGGCTAGACTGTGTCTTATGTATTTTGGACATATCAAGAGGAACTAGTCCCTGGAGAAGGACATCCAGTTTGGGAGAGTTGCAGGTCAATAAAGAGAAGAGAAGACCCTCAACTAGATGGATTGATGCAGTAGCTGCAGCAAATGGCTTAAACATAAAAAAGAATGTGTGCCTGGCACAGAGTTGGGAGTGTTTCATTCTGTTGTACATAGAGTTGCTATGAGTCAGATTTGATTTGACAGCACTTAAAAACAATCACCACCTTTCAACTTCCCTTCAGAGTCTGCCTCATTGATGGGATCAAGCTTCTCCATTGTGTCTGATTTCTTCCTTCCTACTTGCATGCATTCCATCCCTTTTCTTTCATTTGTGCTTAGCTGTAGAATTGGTAGTTGCTAGAGAGTAACTGTGGGGCCAGATGAGACCAGGGCAGGCTCTGCTAATGATGGTAGAGAGTACAGCATTTGTGTGCCAGGCCTAGGTCTAAGGACTTTGCAGTGTGTTGACTCAGTCCTCACGTGGGATTACAGGGATTGCGAGTTGGTAGCTACTGTGAAGCTCCATTTTACCATTGAGAGAGCTGAGTGACAAGGAGAAATAACTAAAGTCACATATTCGATAAGTGATGAGAGTCATCGTCAGCAGAGAGATTGGCTGATGTGAACCCATTTGTTTGCTTCTTGTCTTTCTGAGGTGCTGGGAATTGATAACACTGTTACTTTGAGTAAGTAATGTCTGTTATTGGAAGCTGAGAACTAGATTTTTGTTGAACATTTTCAATGTCGAGTACTGTTCTTACTTATGCAAATGAGAAAAATTTCCAGAGACATGAAAAACCTTTAGAACTGAACGCCATTGTGTTGTGAGTGGTGACTTTATTTGGGTTTGGTGTGTTTGGAAGTTGCCATTACTTTTACTGTCCAGTTAGCATGTGTATATATATATCCTTGTTTATTTTCTGTTCTGTTACTGTCCACATCTCTTAAAAGTCTGTTTCTCCCCACCTACCTTATACAGTCCTGGAAATATAATTTTCCTAGAGTACATTCGTGCCTATGTACTCTCTTGCTTCTAGACTTTTAATGACTTCCTGTTATTTGTAGGGTATAATCCAATCATCCACCTGGCATTCATGGCCCTTGAATAACTAGTTCAAAACTGTCTTTTAGCCATGTCTTCTTCATTTTCTCCTACAAACCCAAACTGACCTCTCTTCTTTGATAATGTTCTTTGCATTTTTACTTCCCTGTGTGTCTTTGAGCTTTTTCTTTTGCTTAGTTATGTCTGTGCATAACTCTTGTTATCTCTATACTCATACACTCTCACCGACTGCCTTTTTTCTGTCTTCTTGACTTTGTTGAATTCAAAACTCTGCCCATCATTTAAGGTACAGTTGAGATGCCAATGTTTCTGGCATTATCTTTGATGGCCAGGACTAGAAAACCAAGATACCGGGTGCCTGCTCTCTTTTTTCACTCTTTAGTCTATATAGAGTAAGATATTCCTCTCCCTTAGTTGATTTTAACCTAATGGAATAAGCTCTGCTAACCATCCTTTTATTTATTTATTTATAAAATAATGTATAAGCATTTATTAGAAATATAATTGGCTGGTTTTTTCCAACTAATTAATGTACCAAGGATGAGCTTTCTAGAGTGAGACAGGATTTGTCTTATATTATATTCCTTTTTTCTTTTCTTTTGTATATGTGCTAAAGCCATGTATTCACAAAAAATTGCAGATGATGGGAATAGAAGAGGATTTGTTTTAGCTATGTGACAAAATTTTTCAAGGTATATATAAAAATTCCATAGTGACCTATCATTCAAAATTATTTTTTTAGATGTTAATGTTTTAATGTGAACACATTTCAGATAAATTTTTTCCCTTTATTAGTAAATGATGATGGGGCACAGAGTAATACAGCATTGGCTTTTTCCATTTTACACCCTTTCCATCATGTCTAGCAATACTTTCATCGACCCACAAAGTTTATGGAGCCTTATGGCTGGTTTGTAGTTAAACTCTGATACTTATTTGGGTTATCTTCCCCTATTTTTCCAACTGCTCATGAAGTTTTGCTGTTCACATTGAGATTGACCTCTCCTCCTTCATCCCTCCTCATTGACCCTCCTCCTCATCCTATCTTCTCCAATCTTTGATTTTCTCTGCTAGATCCTTCCCTCTTTCTTTCCCGTCCTTAAATTGTCTCTTCTAAGCTAAGTTTAATTGTGCATTTTTTATATTTTAATTTATGTGTAGGATTTTTTCCTTCTTTTAAGTATGATTCAGCACTCACATATGAGTGAGAACATATGGTATTTCTCTTTTTGGTCTTGGGTTTGTTTGCTTAAGACGATGTTTTCCAATTCCGTCCATTTTGCTTCAAATGACATTATTTCATCAAAATTATTTTTTATTAGTAATTTTTTAGTTAGTATACAACTTAATGGATTTCATTGTGACATTTCCATATATGCATATCATTGTACATTGTTAATGTTCATATCTTCCATTCTTTCTCATGACCCCCTCCTTTCCTCTGACCCCCCTTTTCCCCCTTCTACTTGCATATCTTTGTGTGTGTGTGTATGTATATATGTATACATACATATATACATACATATGTATATGTATGTATATACATACACATACATATACATACATATACATATGTATACATATATACATATGTATATATGTATATACATACATATATACATACACACACACAATACATTATGGATAACATTGCAAAGAATGAGAATACCACTGAATTGTACTCATGAGAAATCTGTACATGGACCAGGAGGCAGTTGCTGTAAGAGAACAAGGAAGTACTGCCCAGCTTAAAGTCAAGAAAGGTGTGTGACAAGGCTGTATCCTTTCACTGTACCTGTTTGATCTCTGTGTTAAGCAAATACAAGAAGTTGGACTTTATGAGGAAGAATGTAGTATCATGATTGGAGGAAGACTCATCAACAATCTCTGTTATGCAAATGACACAACTCTGCCTGCTGAAAGTAAAGAGGGTTTGAAACATTACTGAGGAAGATCAAACAACATAGCCTACAGTATGAATTGTGCCTCAACATCAACAAAACAAAAATCCTTACAACTGGATCAGTACACAACTTCATGATAAATGGAGAAAAAATTGAAATTGTCCAAGATTTTGCTTCACTTGTTTCTACAATCAACACCCATGGAAACAGCCGTCAAGAACTCAAAAGACGCATTGCCTTGGGAAAAGCTATTGCAAAAGACCTTGTTGAGGTGTTGAGAAGTAAAGATGTCACGTTGAAAACAAAGGTGTGACTGACTCATGCCATGGTATTTTCAGTCACATCATATGGTTGTGAAAGCTGGATATTGAATTAGGAGACAAGAGAAGAATTGATGGTTTTGAATTATGGTGCTGGAGACAAATATTGAATATACCATGGACTGCCAAAAGAACAATAGATCTGTCTTAGAAGAAGTGCAGCCAGAGTGCTACTTGGAAGCAAGGATGGTTAGACTGCATCTTATGTATTTTGGATATTTTGTTAGGAGGGAACAATCCCTGGAGAAGGACATCATGTTTGGGAGAGTGGCAGGTCAATGAAAAAAAATGAAGAAGACGACCCTCAACTAGATGTATTAACACAATGGCTGCAACAGTGGGCTTAAATATAAAAAAGATTGTGTGCTTGGTACAGAATCAAGGAGTGTTTTGTTCTGTTGTACACAGAGTCACTATGAATTACACCCAACTTGAGGGCCCCTAAGAACAACAATATATATGTATAAATCCACATGTTGCCTTTGTGAGCAAAACGTGTGGTATTTCTCTTCCATTTCCCCATTTCCCTTTCTTATACACCCTCCCTCCTCTTTAGACCCTTTTCTCCCCCTACATAGTCCTCTTACTTTCATGACCTATATGTTATGCTAACCATCTTTTATAGAGTACGTGGGATCACAGAGAAGGTCCCTGGTAGGATTGAGGAGGATATCACAGAAGAGGTGACATGAATGGGTTTTTTAAATGAGCCAGAACCCAAGGCAGAAGAAGAGTATTTCAGGCTGAGAAAACTCTCACCATGTAGTTCTCCTTCCTTTCTTCATAGGGCAGATTCCAGGCAAAAGTGACCTGGAGCTTTGTCTTATGCGTACAGACTAAAAGGGATGGAATTTTCTGCCTTCTTTGATGTTTCTATTTTCCAGCCTATCTTTATCCCATTGCCCCTCCTTAAATAAATGTAAGTGAACAGCTTTGTGTGGGGAGGTGAACATGTGCAAATCCTTTCTGTCTTTATCTTGGGTGTTGGGAGCAAATCTGCACATTTCAAAGTTCATTAACAGAGAAAACTCATGTTTCAAGCCACCAGGGTATTACTTGAGTTCAGGCACTTTACAGCAGAAAAAATAGTATCAGATAGAAATGCACTATTTCTAACCTTCCAGCATTTCAAAGGTTTTTTTGTTGTTATTGTTGAGGTACTGGGGGTTGAACCCAGGGTCTCGCGCTTGCATGCTTTGCAAGTTCTGTACCACTGAGCTGCACCCTCAGCTCATTTTTCTACTTTTTTGAGACAGGGTCTTACTAAATTACATAGACTGCTTCTGGTCTTGAACTTGAGATCCTCCTGCCTCTGCCTCCCGAGTCACTGGGATTACAGGTGTGTGCCACCAAGCCTGGCTCGAAGGTTAAGTGTTTATTATTATTTATTAAAATACCTGTGCTATAATTTGAATATATAACCATCTATTATTTATTATTTAAAAAAGAGAACAGTAGTCTCAAGAAAGAAAACACAAAATAATCCACATCTTACTGGAATTAAAAAGCTTTGCTCAAGTTAATAGGACTTTAAAATATATTTTTAAGTATAAAAATAATCCTTGTGAGTTGTAGATAACTAAAAAATACAGAAAAGTAAAAGAAGAAAATGATATCCTGAGCAAAATCTATCACTACTAGTTTTTATGCTACAAAATTTCATATATGGTTAATATTATACTACATAAAAATTTCAATTTTTTAGCATAATGCTATTATACAAATTTCCTGCAGCTGTAGCCCTGTGACATCTGATCCCATCAGATCCAGAAGCTAAGCAGGGTCGGGCCTGGTTAGTACTTGGATGGGAGACCGCCTGGGAACACCAGATACTGCAGGCTGGAGAAGAACCCAGCAACCTGCTCCCCAAAATCAATCTGCCATTGAAAACCCTATGAATAGCAGAGAAGTACTGACAATAGTGTTTCACCTGTTGTATGTAGGGTTGCTATGAGTTGGATACCGACTCAATGGCACCTAACAACAATATATTTATTGTGTTATTAGAAATTCTTTTAAATTAAAAAAAAAATTTTTTTTGTAGTACTTTGGGGTTGAACCCAGGGCCTGACACATACTTCTACCACTGGGCTATACTTCCATCCCATTTTTTATTTTCTTGCTAAATTACACAGCTGCCTCTGGCCTTGAACCTACAATCTTCCTGCCTCCACCTGCTGAGTTGCTGGGATTATAGGCAGATGCCCCAGTGCCTGGTGATTAAAAACTCTTCATAAGCTTAGTTATTGATTCCATAATGTTCCACATCTAGTGTGTCTTAATTTACCTGTGATTGGACAGTGGTTATAATTTTTACTATCTTCAATAACGTTTTATTTTTATGCATAAGACTTTTTGTAATATAGATGATTGCCTTGGGATGTATTCTTACAGTTAGAATTACTGGATCACAAGGCATGAATGTTTTTAAGTTCCTTGATCTTTATTGCCAAATTATGTTCTAAAAGGTCTGTATCAGTTTGTGCTCATTAGTAGTATATGAGAAAATGCTGGAAATATAGACGTTAAAACATTTCCTTCCATTTATATAATACCATTCCTTAGAAGCTCTTTGTGCTATACCGTATTTTCAAACTATAACACAAGAGTAAGGGGTGAAGGTAACAAGGTGAAATAGTTGGATCTTTGCAGTTTATTTCATCAAATGCAATCATATTTGAATATGTAAAATTAAACGATTATTATAAGCAGTTTTTAACTAATAGAGAGAGTAATTGTTACTCTTGCTTCATTGAGTACAAACTATGGCTTTTCTATTTTAAAAAGCCTTACAGAAGACTCTTATTGCTAGACAGGCATAACATTCATTAGTACAGACAGCTCACTTTTCAGAATAATACTTTAGTGGTATAGTGGCACATGCTCATATAATGCCAGCACTTGGGAGGCTGAGGCAGGAGGATTGAAAGTTCAAGGCCAGCTTGGGCTTCATAGTGAGATTTTGTCTCAAAAAACCTACAAGCTAAAAAATAAAAATAATGCTCTTGAGAATACTATTCAGACTATGAAAATTGTCCGTAATTGTGTATTGGCTGTCATTTCTGATTAGCAGAATTCATTGAAACATTTTCCGATAGTTTTCTTAAGTCACTGTGCTAAATCACCTACTCAATAATATTTATTTTTGAATCTTGGAGTGTTGTTGTTGTTATGTTTTTTGATTTTGGTTGTTGGTTTATTTATTTTTGCAGTGCTGGGGATTGAATACATGGTTTTGCGTTTGCTAAGCAAGCACTCTACCACTGAGCCACATCCCCAGGCCTGCTTTTAAAATCTTAATCCACAAGCAACCTTTAAAAAATCTAGCTGCACTGTAATCTGTTTAAAATTACATATTCTTTTTCGTTAACATCTTAACATTATAAAAAGTATTTCTTTTTTCTCCTTTTGAACTTTCAGCCAGTGTTTGTTATTTGTGTTTTCTGTTCAGAATGTTTAATTTTTATGGTCACCATGAAACTGTCAATGGCTACTGCTTTGGAGATAGGTATGGAAGTGACAAGATAGAGTCAAAAGCTGATCATCCTCTCTTGCTCTTCCTAGATAATTTATTGGGTTTCAGTGAAAATGGGTACCCAGCATTTTGATAGAGGATTTGGTAATGATCATTATGGGTTTCTATATCATGGCAGAAATAGCAAATATAATCAGTTATCTGCAGGTACAGCCTCTTGTAGTAAAAGTCCAAGGATGATCTTCTAGAACTGTACTCTCAATGCTCAGTAAACCCTCCTGTTTGAATGTAAACATTCTGTTCTAAAGATTTTTTTCCCCTTATGTTTTAGATTGGGATTTTAACCAGGACATTTGACAGTGAGGTAATGTATGCTTGGCATCATCTTGTTTGTTAGTAAATATCCCACAGCATGTTTGTTGACAAAGTCCTGCAGCAGCCATCTTTGTCCAGTTTCCTTCCTTCCTTCCTTCCTTCCTTCCTTCCTTCCTTC
>VMDO01022501.1:0-11997 GCA_007922755.1 Pedetes capensis | reverse complement strand
TTCTAGCAAATGTGGAGCTAATGTTTTCCACTTTATCAATGGATCCATGTTGCTTTTCTCTCTGGTTCTGTTTTAATTGTCACCAACAGATGGTAGCCTGCTTTAGTAGTTGCCTTATTGAGTGGCTTGCCTTGGCACTTTGACAAGGTGTGGCCCCTGCTTGGCCATCCACTCGCTGGCATGCTATGTGGGTTGAGGGCCACATTCATCCTCCCAGTGGGCAGCTGGGAAAGCAGAACTTCTAGGCTTTCCAGGGACTTGATGAGCAGTGTGCTTGCAGTTAGTGAACCCAGGTCAGATTTGGCTTATCATATAGATTTGCCCTTTGAAATTTTGAAATGCCAGTCTGAAATAAGGACCAAAAACTGTTTAATGTAGAAATAATTTAATTTATTAATATGTTTAAGAGCATTAAAGTTGTCTTAAGGTAATTTAGGGGGAAAAGGATGTTCAAATTTTAGGGGTTCCAATAAATACCCCACCTTTTCCCTGTCCTCTTCCAGTTAGAAGACGACATAGGAATCAAACAGAAATTTTAAAAGTCAGGTCTATGGCTCATAAAAGCTGGATGGAGGAACATGGCTGTGTGGAGCTTCCCAGTACTTCACCTCAGCTCGATTCTCTTCTGAGAAGTTCTGGACCCATAACTTCTTTCTGAAATAGGCAGAATGCTGAATAAAAGAAAGTTGAGATAACCATTTACCTGCTATTTCTGATATTTCTTTGAGAGATAGGCAAACTGTGATTCTTCATCAAATTTCAAGTGAAAATGTCCTTTGTTTTCTAGATTGCTTCATCTCACTGGCATTTGTTTGTGTGTGCACTGTTTAGGTTCCAGATGTGGAATCTCGTGAAGACTTAATTAAAAATCACTACATGGCAAGGATAGTGGAACTTACTTCTCAACTGCAGCTGGCTGATAGTAAGTCAGTGCATTTTTATGCTGAGGTGAGTAGAGAGTTAATTAGGTCATTGGTTTTTCCTGACCTCTTTTGGAGTCAGGTTACTGACCTTTTTTCTTCTATTGTTCGCTGGAACGGAGAAGTCAGTGTCTATGTATTTTGTGTCCACTCATGTCTATGAACTGGTTGCAGTTTATAGAGATTAGTCTGTATGCCACCACAAAAATCTTTATTTCAGTAAATAGAAGACTGATTCTTTTTTAAGTTACTGCAAGACAGCTGGGAGACTTAGAGGCAGCCTTTTCCATGATCACACATCATATAATTTTGAGCATTATCAGTAGAGATTACTTGTATTAGAGTTAGAGACAACCAGACATTCACAGATGAAAGAATTTCATTAAGCAAGGTAAAAAGTAAAATATGCCTCATTTTTTAAAATACTCCCCCATTTCTAAATGATAGGCTTGTAGAAATGAATTCCTATAAATGACAAAATGAACAATGTCACCTTTTTCAACTTTAAAAATATAAAGTCTTACTTTGTGTCACATTTTCTTCTTCCCTCACCAAATAATTCATTTTCTTCAGATAATTAGAAAAATACTATGCAGTATAATCAATGAAATTGCACACAATTTACAGAGTCGAAGGGAGGAAATGAAGGAAGAAAGTACAGATCTCAAAGAATAAGAAACATGATAAGACAGAATGGATGCTGCTCAGCATGATTTGAAACTTTATGTTAAAGGTCAGTTGTAGATGGCAGACTGAGAATTATAATGCTTAAAATTATTGAAGAAATTGAAAAAGAAAGAACAGCACCCTTTATTGGGACCCAACTTTATATGTGATTTTCTCCTACACTGCAAACAGGAGATGATAACAGGAGCCCCATTGCTAGAAGTGGAGAGGGGCTTTATGTCTTCTTCCTGCTAAGATAAATGATGTGCCTAGCTCAGTGTGGTTTGCAGGCAACCATTGCGTGCATGTTTGATAGGCTGATCAGTAGTGATAGCTTGTTGGAATGCAGAAAGTGAGGACAGCAAATGAGCTGACTGGTAGTGGAACTGCTATAAGACTTACCTGAGCCATGCAGGATAGCAGATAAGCATACCCTCGTTGTTTGGTTTCCTAACTGCTTTCCACATTAGTGTCCCAGTCTTGTGTGTCATCTTCATGAGGGTCTGTGCTTTGCATGTGTCTCTTCCTCAGGGTCTGTTTCAGTACTGAGCACGGAGTAGATATTTAGTTAATAGGAAGTGGTTGATTTGGTTGGCTGAACTGTCCTGAAGTTTTCTTGGGAAATAAAATGAATAACTGGGGAATATTTTAGGCTGTCATATTTTCAAGAGATTTGTCTATTGTAAATATCTTCAGCATAATTGTTGATACGAGAACTTTCAGATTGTTCTAGTTTTCCTCATTTATAAACAGGAAGTGGTGACTCCCAGTATGACTTTACTGGAATAGTTAATCTGAGTGCCTGATGTCAACACAGCATTCAAATGTGTCTCATCAGATCTTCTTCATCAGTGTTACTGGCCTTAAAAGAAACTTTAATAATTCTTTTAGTAGCAGTCCCTCGTTGAGCAATAGTGTGAAATAGAATTTTTCCTTTTTCATCTGTTCTGTCTCTGGATAGTCTAGAACTGATAGAACTTCCAGAGAAAACAGCTGTGATCTTACAGTCTTGCATTCTTTTTTTCCCCGTGTAGAAACAGTATAAAGCTTTTATTGCTCCTGTAATGTGGTCTCTAGTGAAAGATTTAAAATACAATAAAAGTTACCTTACGATCTTAGTCAGAAGCCATTGAGCACTTTTGAAATGACCACTTCTCTTTCATCTATCATAAATATAAATGAATCATGGGTAAATGTAGAAGGTTCTTACGTTTTTTGTAACCACTGGTCATTAGGGTATCACCAGAAAAAGAAAAGACTGATGATTTTACCTTACTAAAATAATGAGGGTAGAACCACATCTTTCTTCTATTCTAATGTGTGGTACAGTGCCTGTAGGTATTCAACAGATACTTGTGGAATGAGTGAATGAATGAGTGAGTGAATGACTAGCTTTGGCTTTGGGGATTATTTTCTAGTAACTGTCCCTGAAACATATTGGGTTTTGGAAAACGGAGTCTCTGAAGTGGAATGTTTTCTGATTTTACAGTGTCGAGCACTCTCTAAAAGACTAGCCTTGGCTGAGAAGTCTAAGGAGGCACTGACAGAGGAGATGAAAGTGGCCAGTCAGAACATCAGCAGACTTCAGGTGAGTTCCTAAGTGTTACTTGAGCAGGGTTGGTTTTTTTTTGTTGAGCGTTCTTGGGTTGCAAAGTCAACCTTTCCTTTTAGAAATTATGGCGTTTGACACATGCCTTTTTTCTAACCACTTTGTTTCTAACTCATTTTAAAGTAAGATCATACTTACGCCAGGCAAAAAATGGTTGTCTTGTTTGTTTTTCTGACTTAATTTTAAGTTCTCCTATAGTCAGCATTTGCTTACATTGTATTTATTTACCTATAATCCTTCCATTTTTTTCCCTTTTCTTTGTAAATACTCAACATGGTGGGCTGTAGACTTGGTCTATACACATTAATCTTTCTCTTTCCTGTTTCATAAAACTGACATAAACTGAAAGGTGGGGCTGCAAAATAGTCTTCCTTTCCCACTGCTGTGTTTTAAAGCTTTGGTGTTCAGGAAGCCCCTATTATTGTAAATATGATGCTAGGTGCAAGAAAAGCCATGAGCACAGCACAGCCTGGAACTCCTTGTTTCAGACTGGCTTCTCGGATTAGTTGGAGCACAGCATTAGATCTGAGGGGCTGAAGAGAGCATGAGTGGTGGGAAGAGAAGGGGACTCCCTCCAGAGAGGGTGTAAGCGGGTGGAGGCCTTGTGTAAGGCTTGGGAAAACCTGAGGGCATTTGGAAAGATCATTTAGTCCTCTGGCTTTTTGGACAGTTTTATACCTGGCATAGATGAAAACTCACACATTTTTGCAAAGAAATCATGAACATATTTTGAAGAATGAAATATTTTTTCCATTGCTTTTGAATTTGTTCTCTTGTTAGGCTTCTGCCTTAACCTTCATGTTATTTGATCAACTATGCCATCTTGATAGCTTGCTTTTCCAAATTTTTAAAATAAATTTAAAATCTGCAGAGTGGTGTGACTAGAGGGGCTTTGGCTTTTCTTTTTTCTCTTTTCCTTCACTCTTTAGGATGAACTGACAACCACTAAGAGGAGTTACGAGGATCAGCTAAGTATGATGAGCGACCACCTGTGCAGCATGAATGAGACACTGTCTAAACAGAGAGAAGAGATTGACACGCTGAAGATGTCCAGTAAGGTATGTGAGTGAGACAAGGTCAGATGGTCACTCTGTAATATAATATTTATATGGTTAATAGACGATACTTCATTGTTATGCATTTCAAGATCTAAAGGTTATGAGATTTAAAGTGCTTATAAGTAATTTGCCTTAGTACCATTTGTCCTGTTTAATACTAAAACTAAGTTTCTTTGACTGAATTAGAAGCTGAACTGTGCCCTCTAAGGCTTTATAATACTGTGTCTGGGCTGGGCGCTGTGGCACACACCTGTAATCCCAGGTGGGAGGTGGGAGGATCGCAGGTTTGAGGGCAGAAGCAGCCTATGCAACTTGGTGAGACCTTGCCTCAAAATAAAAATGAAAAAGGGGGTGGAGGTACGGCTTAGTGGTAGAGTACCTGCCTAGCATGTGTGACACACTGGGTTCCACCCCCTTGTGCTGTAAAAACACACACATACGCACAACACAACACACACATACAGAGTATGTGCTAAAAATACACACATTTTAAGAAAGGAAAAAACTGTAGTAACACTACTACTGTACTACTCAATACATACTCATAACAAAAGATAAATAGAAGTCAGGTTTGACTTCTACAATTACAAGAGGTGCTCAAAGTGGTTACCATAGCAGAAGAAGCAGGACTTGTTGGTGTTTGAGGCCTCCTGAATTTTCCCTTGTGCACATCACACACAGTTACTGTGCATCTCAAACTTGACGCAGGAGATTTTCTTTGACTTCATTTCTCATAAAGTGTCTGCTTGTTCAAGCCAGGGGCAATAGATGTTGGGTAATATGTTTACACTTGAATGCACATCCATTTGCCATGAAGGTAAGCTTCAGAGGACTAGGGACCCGGTTTTGTGTGTCACGTCAGATGCTTAGCACATTTTGGTAACCCAGACTATTTTATCACCAGAAGCTGGAATATAAGCTCTAGCTTGTACTCTTTGAGATCAGCTGCTGCCACTTGTTGATTCAGCAGCCATTTATTAAGTCTTGCTGTGTGCACTGGAGAGGACGTGGAGAGGAATAAACCGTGGCTTTGTTTAGCATAGGCTGATGGTGGTGCATGACAGCATTCTGCTCAGTTGGGGCCTCCTTAGAAAATATATTGTGTTAGTGCATTGGAGTCTTCATTATGTAATTTTGTTTTTCAGTGCATTTCATGATATTCATTGACCCCTTGGTACTTTGGAGAATCTCTGAACCTGTCTGGGCTAACTCTGTGATGACTATAACCAGCCAGTGTGGTTCTGATTATGGTTCTCCAGTTCAGGAAATGAGCTGGGAGGCAGAGGTTAGGGGCTAGTCCTCTTGAAGAATGCCTGCCTGTACCCTCTTGGCCTCTTGATATTCCAGCTGGGTAGTGTCTAACTCAAGGTTATATTCCTAGTAACAATAGAAAGCACACATATTGAAGAGCTCACGTTTTGGTTTTTCTCATGGTTGGTTTAATTTATTTTAGCATAGTATGAGAAGGCTGGTTTTAGCACCTACTATTTGAAAAAAACTAACAGTGATTCTAAGGAACCTCTTCAATCTCCAGAACTGCAGAAGTATTTAGTACTGAGTTGAGAAGGGTAGATGTTAAATACAGCAAAGCTCATTGTCACTAAGGTAAGTGGATTGCAGCGACTTCAGAAGTTAGGGAATTTTCAAGTTTTCTCAAAGCCTTTGAATCTATTCCTTAAAATACCTGAATGAATGGATACATGGGAAAAATTGGAAATATAACCCATAATTGCATACAATTTTTACCACATATCAATCAAAGGGTTTCATAAATTAAGTGGAAGTGGGTGTCACCAAACCTGCTGGGGTTTAGCTCAGTTGGTAGAGCACTGCTCTGCACTTTCTGAGGTCCCAGGCTCAATCCCCAGAACCACAAAAAGGGGAGAAAGACGTGGCAATCTTCTCCCAAAGCAATCCTGAAACAATCAGCCATTGAAAACTCTGTCAAGGTTTCTCTGAGTTGGACCTGACTTGACAATACCTAACAACAACCAAAGTGTAACCAAAAATGACATAATAGGGGCACAATGGAAATAGCAAAAGGCTTACTACTCTGTACCCCACTAACATTTATTAATTAAAAAAAATTTGCGTGAATAAAACTGAGAGTGAGAGACCTCTCTTGAATTAGGAGTTTATATTGTTAACCTTTTTTTGATCCTTCTGTATCCCCCCCCTATTTACTAGTAACTTATATTGCTATAATATCATCTTATGGCTTAGCGAACATTGTCTCCACAGGATACCAAGTAAATATCCTCAACTATTTGTTTGCTGTTATCATGTAGTATTTGTATTCTGCAAGCATTGCCTACTTACAACAAGAAAATGTACATATACTTAACCATTTAGGAACTTAATTAGAATATATTCCCACAAACTCATTCTCTCCAAAAACAAGAGAAGTTATATAAAAGTAGACCTCCGTTTTTAAGGAAGAGGAAGTAAGTTAAGACATTTTCCCTCTAACTTATTCTTAGCCAATATTTAAGCTCATTTTTGACAGATAATCAGTGCCATATGGGTGTTAGTTGACACATATTCAAAATTATTACCTATTAAGGCCTTTAAAGGTGTTTGTTTGAACAATAAAACACATATTTAGGCTAAAATTTATTTAGCTCCATGAAATCTCATATTCCCCTGTCTAATTAGCTAAGCATGGTGGTACATGGTTGTAATTCCAGCACCTGAGGAGATGGAGACAGGAGGATTGCTAGTTGAGTCCAGAGGCACCCTGTGTAACTTAGACTTTAACTCAAAATAAAAAATAAAAAACGGGTAGGGGGTGCAGCCCAGTGGTAGAGCACTTGGAAAGAATGTGCAAGGCCGTTGGTTCATCCTCTAAATACCACAAAAAGCAAAACAAACCCAAAAAACCCCAAAACAATAAAAAAAAGAATGTTTCAGGTTTAGATCAATCCTAGAGAGTAGCTTGGTTTTCTTTTCTTTTCTTTTCTTTTTCTTTTTTTTTTTTTTTTGCGGTACTGGGGGTTGGACCCAGGGCCTTGAGCTTGCATGCTTTGCAGGTGCTCTACCACTGAGCTACACCCCAGCCCAGTTGTTTTGTTTTGTTGTGTTTTGTTTTGTTTTTTGTTTTTACTTTTTGAGACAGGGTTTCACTAAATTATGCAGACTGCCTCTGGTCTTGAACTTGCAATCCACCTGCCCCTGCCTCCTGAGCCGCTGGGATAATAGGCGTGCACCACTGCGCCCATCAATTCTCTCTTTTTATTGCCTCCCCTCGGCCCCCAGAGGGATAGGGCCTATGGAAGTAGGGAGGAGGAAGAGGTGAAATTAACAAACTACTTTGTGATTACTGAATAAAAGTTAACAGTTCAAGGTTATCAGCATTCTCTCTCTGGGAAGCCAAAGTGTTTCAAAGTGAAATGGGGCCTTCAGACAGTTTGGCTTATAGAGTATGTGAACTTTTTTTCTGGAAGCTTGTGTTCTTATTGTGGATATTTTTCTTTGCACAGGGAAATTCTAAGAAGAACAAGAGTCGATAGTTCATTAGTAGCTGGTTGGCCACTGTTCTTTCCAGAGCTGCTGCTGCTGCTGTACAGAGCTACAGGGCCGAGACTCTATGTCCAGTGCTGGGGACTTCAGGAAGCTGAAGTGTTGTTGGACCTAGTAAACTAGTCAGTGTCGTAAATGGCCTTGAGACATTTAAAATATATTTGTTACCAGTAAGGCAAATGCAGAATTTGTTGTTGACAGTAAAATGGAAAACAATACACATACCATGGATATTGTAGGTTTCCTTATGCTGTTTTTACTGTGCACTTTTTAAAATTAGGTTTTAATTCCAGTATGTAAGAACAACAAATATTTTGTATATTTTCAAACTCAATTATATGGTAATCGATTTGGTATCTATGGAATAGATATATGTTTCTGGATAAAATGTTTAAATTGTCACACTGTCATTACTTCTTACTATAATTGGAAGCAATCTCCAGATTCTTTTTTTAAAGATTTATTAATATCCCCCCATCTCTCTCTCTCTTTCAGAGGGAGTAAGCTTTGCAAACTTTAGATCCTGTGGGTTTATTATCATTGTCTTTAGCTCTTCAGTACTCTGTGTTAGAATAATAGCTAAAGAAAATTCATGTCAATAAATTCACTTATACCAAACTTTCAGTCTCTATGAAAATTTAATAAAGGAAATGGGAACATTTTAAAGTAAGCTTTACAAAACTTATCAAATTTCAGTTGACTTAGATGTGATCTTTCTAATTCCCCAAATTGGAGTAATTGTTGTTAATCCTTTATAAGGCTCTGGAGTTTTGCCTTGGGAGCTGCTTATAATCACATTTCAAGCAAGGACCCTGAGTCCTTTCAAACTCCCTTCGTTTATCTCATAAACATTGTGTCCTTTCGGTGCAAACTTCAGGGGTGTCTCTCAAAGCACCTACACTCCCAAGGCCCAAGCAGATTGCTCCTTTTGCAGTTGCTTGCACAGGCCCACTTTGCTCCTATGTCCAAGTTGCCCAATCAGCTGAAGGGTCCCCAAAATCCCTTCCTCTCCAGATCCTTCCTTGTAGTTTCTTTTGAAACTCTGTCTAGCAGTTGCCAGTCACTCTCCAAAATGCTTCCTTCTGGTTCACCTGAGTCCATCACCAGCTCCCCGTATGCTTAGCATAAAGGCTGGTTCCTTGGCCTTTGCCCTGAGACCTCAGCCACCTGCCATAGAGACAGACTCAGGTTGTTATGTCCTGTCCTCATGGCAGTGGAGGGACCTTGGGGTTAGTCAGTCAGTTCAGTCCTATTCTTCCTGGCCCTTCCAAGTAAGATGTACATAGCTTTGTTACCATTACTATATACCAACCCATGTTGTATATTTCTGCTTACTTCATTGCCAGGGCTTCGGGGCCAAGGTCCCCTGAGGTCATTCTGAGGTGGTCTAGGTCAAGATGGCCAAGATGTGATCATCATGTTTAGCCGGGAGGAACCAATTACACTCTCAGAAATTCTCTTTCCTGTTTAGATCTCTTGTGGCATGAAAAGTGAAAAATGAGAGGAAATTCTCTAGTACAGGCACAAAGTAGGGACTCAGATAATTGACTGTGGTCCATGTAAAGAAAAAGCCAAAAACAAAAAAAGGATTTGTAATTAATCATGCATTGCTTTCTGGAGAAGATGGAATTTTCAGAACTTACTAAAATGACATTTCCTGCTTTTTCCTGATTATATATTACATCTCCCATGTGCTTGTTAGCTTGTCGTGATGTGGAGGCTTGTGTGTTGCTGTGATACTGAAAGCTATGCCTTTAGTAATTCAGATACCAGCAGGGCCACCCATGGTGGACAGGTTTCAGTTGAGCTTCTAGACCAAGACAGACTAGGGAGAAGGACCGGGGAGCCCACTCTCGAAGCAATTAGCTATTGAAAACCCTATGAATAGCAGAGAAACACTGTCAGATATAGTGCCATAAAATGAGCTCCCCAGGTTGGAAGGCATTTAAAAGATGACTGGAGAAGAGTTGCCTCCTCACAGTAGAGTTGACATTAATGATGGGGATGGAGTAAAGCCCCTGGGACGTCCATTTGCTTAAGTGGCATGACTCAAAATGAGAAGAAACATAGGGCTGCAACAATGGGCTCAGACATAAAAAGACTCTGTGCGTGGCACAGTAGCAGGTAGTGTTTCATTCTTTTGACATCACGTCACTATGAGTTAGACTCCACTTGATGGCACCTAACAACAAAAACAACATGCATTACATGCTCATTGTTGAAAATTTGGAAAATGAAAAGTAGCAAGAGCACAAATCTCTTTTATGGAGATTCAACTACTAACATTTTTATTCATTCTTGCTTTTATTTCATGCATATGTATGATATTCCAAAATTGAGATTATGTGATAAGAAATTCCAAATGAGGAAAAAAAGATTCTTTAATAAGAATGGGAAGGGGAAGTAGATTACCTGGCTGCACAGCCAGATGAGGCACCATTCACACTGATCTACAGTTCAGGTAAGAGCCTTCAGGCACAGCTTGAGAAACTGAGGAATATGTGTCTTGTCATATCATTTGTCAACATCACCCTCCATTGTTATATGCTGTAGTGCTCACTTTTCAAAGCTGATAAAATGGGATTCTTCATTGTTTTTGGTGTTATGGTAGAAAAAACTATCAGTTACACTAACATTTAACAACACGTCTACTTTCAAGTTCATTATTATTAAAAAAGAAAAGGCTACATTTGCAAATAGTGAAAAAAATGAGGAGCCAATTAGTTTAAGAAAACCACCAAATGAGTTGGAAAAAAAAGGCTATCTCCAAATGACTGAAAGCTGTTTTCATAATAAAAATCCCCAGACAGAATAATGTGCAGTTTATAGTTTTGTTTTATGCAGCATTAACCCTGGAAGTTGCTCCCAGGTCTTAAAAGCCTTGAAACTCCTCCATAACTTTAACACGTGAAGAAAGCAGCATAGTTGTCCGATGATAGCTAAGAAAACATCTGAGAGCCACACTGACAAGGCATAGTGTGTTCTGTGTTGGAAGAGGAAGTTCTGTTCTCGGCTAAGAGCCATTTCTCCAGATACCATGGTGATAAATGGAAAGCTTTTCAGTAAGTGGATGCCTCTTAGCCTAAAATTTTTAAGCAGTTTAGTAATTAGTTCCAAATTAGGAAGTTAACTGGCAATCAAAGCATTAAAGCAGGAAAGCCCATTATACTTACAAATCTTTGAAAGAAAAGGCTAGAGAGCATTAGAAGAACTTTTCATAAGAAGAGGATTAGAAGAATTGACTCTAGGTGGAAACATGCTGGAGGCTACTGTCTTGTTTGCAGGCACAGGGCTCTCAAGTTTCCTCCCCCAGTTAGAACCTTAGTGTTTATCAGGGGTTTTAATTATCCCTGATCTCAACCCCACTGCCCTCCTAAACAACAGGGAATAGTGAAGTAGCCCAGGGGGGACATGTAGACCCAAGAATAGAAACAGCATAATTCAGTTAACAAAGAACAAAAGGTCAGTCACATTCTGCTCATGTACTGAAGAATATTCTCTTAGGCTTTCCTGTAGTTCTCCCCTGTGCTCCCCCTACCCCTGCCTTTGGTTTTTGGTGACTGGATCTCCATGTTTTGCCCAGGCTGGTTTCAAACTCACAATCTGCCTCAGCCTCCTGAATGCTGGGCTTATAGGCCTTCACCACCACACCTGGCCTTTCCTGTGTTTCTTTAGGACACCTTTTCAGTTGTGTTAAACTGTCAAACCTCATATAGTTATGATGTCTTCTCCCTAAATAGCTGTAGATGCTGTGAGGCAGGAACCATGCCTTAGACTTAGGCCCTTGGTGCCTAGCAGAATGTCTTTGTACATAGTAAATACTAATTGTTCAATAAATACTAATTGCATATATCTTAGGAATTGAGCCAATGGACCAATTGTAGCTATGGTCAGTATAGCTCAAGGCATACCAAAGCGTGTCCCATTTTCAAGACAAAGGTCAGGCAATCTTGAGCAATTGTGAACTAATCAGTGACCATTTCCCTAAAATATCCTTGATTTCAGTTGTCATTCTCAGTTTAGATGTGGGCTTTTTATCTCAGGAAATTCCCATGTAAAATGCATTTGAATTTCCTACCCAGCTTGGTGGTACATGTCTGTGATCCCAATGACTTGGAAGGTGGAGGCAGGAGGATCACAAGTTTGAGACCAGAGGCAGTCTGAGTAATTTAGTGAGACCCTGTCTCAAAAAGTAAAAAAAAAAAAAAAAAAAAAAAAAAAAAAA
>VMDO01022500.1:0-33361 GCA_007922755.1 Pedetes capensis | reverse complement strand
TTGGCTCCCAAGGGGCTCAGAACCCACTACTTTCCAAACCCACTCCTTACATGATGCCGCCATAATGAACTAACTTGGATGCTGATGAATGGGGTGAAGTGGCCCCCCAGGCTGGAACTTGTACCATGGGGGTTAAAGGAGGAAACTGGCATGAACCCATGTGTGCTACTGACTGATCTGAGGATCTGACAGAGCAGGCGGAGGAGGGCCTGGCTGAGAACAGGTGGCATCTGCAGTGGCTCTAAGCGTGCCCCTTCCTTCTCAGGTCCTTCCTCCCCAATAATCAGTCCTATAGCCTCTTGTTCTGCTTAGACCTGCAGATCCAGGTGGCAGAGTCCCCTCTTAGAGGGCCCCCCTCCATAGCATCTACTGTGACCCTGTTGGCATTGAACCCAGGCTCCTCAGCGAGAGAGACACTTGGGGCAGATTGTTAAACCAAACCGTGCTCGGGTACCATAAGCAAGTTTCACATGCTTTATTCTGGGGTGCTCCTCTTGGTGCCCCCTGCAGTGTGGCTGCCTACAGTTGTTGCGTTCTGCACGTCCTGTACCTCTCCATGCCCCTCAGTCCCCTCCATGCTCTTGGATCCTCTCCACCTACCCCAGGCCTCTCCATGGTCTGTCCTCTCTGCATGCCCACTGCTGGTGGAGGGACTTCTTAAGGCTTTTACACATTAGTGGCTAATTGCCCAGACCATTGTCCAGTCACATCACACTTACATGGGATTATGTCATACTAATATTTTGTGCATACACCAGTCTGTGTCCCTTTATCTCAGTCTGTTTACATTCTGATACCAATCACCCTGACGTGGACTAAAAGACCCCCACCCAGAGCCCTCTCTGAGGCCCATCCAGGCCCTGGTATCACCAAAGTTCCCTCTGTTGCCAAATGTACACTCCACAGACTGTTTTCTCTTGCTATAACAAAACACCCAAGTCTGGAGACTTTTTACACGAATGGTTCATTTGTCTCTTGCTTTGGAGACTCAGCACCCTGGCAATTGCACCAACTTGGTTCTGGATGCATCACAACGTGGGGGTGGGGTGGGGGGGGGAACGTCACAATGGGACACCTGGAAGAAGGATAGCTCACCTGGTAAGACAAGAAGCCAGGAAGATTTGAGGGTTGGGTCGGAAGAGCCCTTTCATGTGAACTAACTGGGATCTCAAGACAATTATGCTAACCTGCTCTGAGACTGACAAACCAATGACCTTGCTGACCACCTTCCATAGGCCCTGCCTCTTAAAGGTCCCACCACCACAGCAGCACCACACTGGGGACCAAGATTTTGACTGATGCTCAGTTACTACATTGCACCGGGCACAGATAGGAAGCCATTGGATGTGTGGCTACTTAAAAATACAAATATGTGTGTTTCACTCCAGGTCAGCATACATGTCTGGCTTTAGTACCCTAGTGGCCTCCTGTGGATGGAGAGAATAATAATGTCTAATTTGCTAGGTGACAAGGGTGAAAGCAGTGAGTCCATGTATGTTCTGAGCATAGTGATTGCACATAACACACAACGGGAGCAAGGGGTGCCTCCCAGGTGAGGAGCCCAGCGGGAGGTTCAGGCAGAGGCTCCAGGGCCTTTTGCTAGGGATGTCAGGGACGGGGCAGGATGCCAGGAGAACGTTCTCCAAGTGTAGCATGTTGCAGAATGAAACACATTGAGTATACAAGCATTGTGCCCATAAAAATTCACTGAGCTCTTCCTTTGTTTGGGCTGCCTTTCCCTCTGTGTATTTCATTATATTTTTAAATGGTTAAAAAGTAAAACTAGCTGTAGATACATTTTGTTTAAAGTACAAACCTCCAAGATGAAATATAGGACATATTTCAAAAGTGGATCCTTAATGTATACAATGTAAAATAAAGTGTCACTAAACTAAGAAGATGACAAGCACCAAGGTGGCTTCTATCGTTTGACCTAACATCTTGATTTGACCACTTTGTTGCTCTGGGATAAACATGTTTACGAAATTGATCCTAAATCTAAACAATTCAAAAACAAACATGGCTATTTTACCTTGGGAAGATGACACACAGCAAGGCAAACACCAGCCCCAGGACCACCAGTCACTGTCCTTTTGGGAGTCACTACAGGAATCTGCAACACAGTGATGGGGCGTGTCACTGGGACACACAAGAGACCAGGGAGGAGAGGCCAGCTCCGAGGGTGTGCAGGACCAGAAGGCTCCTCAGCCCTGGAAGGTGACCTGGGTCCCTACCTCCCCAGGGCTCAGGTCCAGGGGTTCCCAAGGCCTATTTGCTACCCTGTGCTGGGGGTGCTGTCTGTCCATGTCCTGCAAGAGCCCACTGCTCTGGGTCTCCACCTGGGCAGCCCTCAGCAGCTGCTCCTCAACAGTGAACTTGAGGCAGAGGGAAGGGGTCAGGTGGAGCCATGGCCTGCGCCTCCACCTCTGTCCTCCGGAGGATCCATCCTGAGGCCTCGCACTTTGAGTATGTACAGCTGCCCAGAGCACTTTGCTTTTTTGTTCACGTAAGCATGGTTCTCTCTACCACTGCCAAACCTTGCCTACGCCTTTCAATTAAAGCCAAATACTATGCTGCAGTGATACATATAAATTTTATGGCTTAATGTATGCCAGTGTGCAAATGATACAGGAAGCACTGCTGTTTAAAGTATAATAAATCCAGTTTTTAAATTTTATTATCAATTAGAAAATAAAAGCAACACAAGGAACTTGTAATCCTACCCTCGATCATCACCCACATGAGCACTGCGCTGAATTTCCTTTAATTTTTTCGTGCTTTGTTGGATGTTCTCATGCCTGTGAGAAGTCTCTAGAACCTCAGCCTGAGACGCAGTACCACGAGCTCACCCAGGGCTGCACAGAGGCTGAGGACCCGAGGGCATCGGCAAATCCCAGCTGGTCTTGGACGGTGTGGTGTCCCCTGTTGGATGTCACCCCTCCTACGCACCCACAGGGCTGCCAAGTGGGCTGAGTGCATCTCCCTGCCTGCAGGACAGGGGGCCTGGGGGCCTCGCTCCACCCCATCCTTTTCCCTGGGAGGCTGAAGAGCAGGTGGTCAGGGCCACCCCACATTGCCCACCACACCCTGTGGTAAGGACGCTAGCACTAAACTTCTTTTTATGGTCAAGAAGGGCCACAGTTAAGGGTTGGGCCCTGCAGAGCGAGACAGTGAACAAATTGGGGTTCTAGCCTTACTTTAGCCCTGAAGTCAGGCACATGGTGACCCTACAGGCACCAACATCCCCAGCCTCGCTGTGAAGGAGCCCCTGGAGGGCATTTTAGAAGCCTGGGATTGGGGCTCCCTCCCTGGCCTGCAAGATTTTTACCATCCTCGCACGCACCATTGACTATGGCTTGGCTGGTATTCCTGATGTGCCAAGAGGAAGATCAAGCAAGCGGTGGAGGGCATAGCGCTCCTTGGCCTGCCCTTGAGGCTCCCCCTCTGCACTCATGTTGCTCTTCCTCATCTTCACACGCTCTGAAATCCTGCTCTCTAGGGACTCCAAAAGAAGAGAACTTCTTGACAGCTGGAAAGAGTTCATGTCTAGAGCCCACCAGTGCAGGAGACTCTGTGAGTGTGGGGTCCCAGAGCTGAACCAGACTTCCCTGGGCCCCCCAGCAGCATCACAGGGCCAGTTTTCTGCCCCCAACCCAGCTCCCTGCGCAGCAGGATTCAGTGGTGCAGCCTGGAGTCAGAGCCAGAGAGGGCTAAGGAGGAGAATGGCGGGGGAGGGGAAGCCAGTGAGGATCCAAGGCCTCAGCTGCCCCAAGACACCAGGTCCTTGGGATGAGAATCAGAGGGAGGGAGAAGCCCTGAACCCAGAGCTCATAAATAAGAATGGGAAGATGCGAAGCATATGATAGAGAAATAAGTTCCATGCAGGTTGCTGCTTTTCCTTGGGGTCTTCTCTGTTGGCAAAGAGGTCCTCTGAGTGTGTGGAAGCAGCTCTTGATGCAGGGAGCCAGGGGAAAGGAGCAGCACAGACTCAGTGGAGGCAAGAATTCGGGCCTCCACTTCTCCTGAGTCTGTGTCACCTGAACTCAGGACCCTCTTCTCTCTTCTTCCCCCAGGGTTGGAGTGCTTCCCTTCTGCAGAGAAGGAGGTGGCCTCTGATCTTCAACATAATTTCCCTGCCCTTCAGTTCCATCATGAGCAGGAGTTACTTTCTTCTTCCTCTGAGAGACTATCCCTGCCTCCTGACTTTCTGTTCATGACACTGACTTCCCTCCCTCCCCCTCTGCTCATTACCTGCTTTCTTTCTCCGTAATAACATCCCTTGCCTTTCCCCTCATCTACCTCCACGAGTCCTAGTATTCTCCATACTAGAGAATCTCTAGTATTCTTAAACATAGACCCTCTCCACTCTAAGAAATCAGTGGTTCCCTAATCATGTCAGGAGCACTTGCCAAGGACCTGGTGTTGTTTGGGAGCCTCAGTGTGTGGGGCAGGGTGAGGGGTCAACTGACTATTTTATGCCTGGCATGATCTTAGGTACTTGGGAAATATTGGATCATCACGCCAACCCCACGTATCCCTTGAACCATTAGAGATCCTGAACATAAATGTAGAGGTGACATGACTTGTCCAAATCACCTTAGTGCGCAGGGGATTCTAGGAGTTGGAGCTATGGGAAGAAATGGGACCTTCCAGGGTTTGCACAGAACCCAGAATAGACTGAGGAGAAGGAGGACCTGGCAGAGGTGAGGACAGGGAACAGGTAAGAGACTGGCTGGAGTCCAGGGACACAGCAGCGATGTCCACCTGGAGCAGTAGGTCTGAGACTAGCAGAGACCTCCCAGCCCTGCTGCCCAGAGGCTATGTTGAGCCTGATCAGCTCTAGGACGTGAAGCGTGTGGGTCTTTGAAGGCTGGTGTGCAACCTCCTCCCACGCATCTGCTAGGATTCCTGCCTGGCCGGGGAGAGGCTTAAGAGACAGCTGGACACAGGCCTCTCAAATGCAAGCAAATTCAAACATCAGCCTTGGGGGAGGGGTAGAGGCTGGCCTGGGTCAAGATCATGCTTCACCTCTCACATCTCTAAGGTTCAGGGTACCACACAGTAATTCCAGAGGAAATATTCCTTAACCCACCCAGCCCTGAGGGTGCCCTGTAATCCAGGGGTTCACAGGACAGAGAACAAAGTGCTCCTGCAAGTCCTGAAAATGTAGGGTGGCAAATTCTGACCCACGACCTGGCACCTGGTAGAACATCACCTCCAGGTCCCAGGTCGTGCCTTGGAGGGTCCTGTCCCACCAGGTTCCTTCCATGATGGGTCAACACCCAAAACCCAAGCCAAAATCTCTGGTGCACAGTTCCCAGGAGGTGCTACCAAGCATAACCCAGGACTTGGCAGTTTGCTGTGGCAAAGGTGGGGAAGATCTGGCCCCCTGGGACAGATCATCTTTAGATGCCAGAGTGAAGAAATATAGTCACAAACTGAGCACACTCAGAGCCCAGAGGCACAAAACCTCTTCAGAGGAGGTCATTGAAACAGGATATGAACAAATCAGACTTCTGCACACATTTTTTTTTTTTTTTGCTTGCTCATTTCTGATGTCCTACCTGTCTTCTTTAGTTTTCTAGAGCAGCAGGTGCAAATTGATTGCTACAGGGCCCCTCTCCCATTGCTCCATACCTGGAGTGTTGGTCTCCACCTGGAGAGAACCCTTCCTCACTGTTGGAGCCACAGATGCTCTGTAAGAACACCTCCTTTGAAACACAAGCATAAAGAATAAGTTATTAGACAGCAGCGCCTCCATCCCTCCCTGAGAGTGGCTGAGGTCACAGTGACTCTCACATCATCCTGCTCTTTCCTCCTGGTTCTCGTACCACTTTCCTCAATCCCTGGGTCTGTGGAGTCATATCCTTTGACAAGACATTGCAAACAGACGAAACCCTTCAAATGAGGAATGGGAGCCAAAGGCTCAAGCAATAGAACACGGTGCTTCCCCAGGCTGGTTGCATGCTGAGAGATGCAATCGGCTAAGCTCACAGTGTTAGAGCCATTGGTGCCAGCTCGTTTTAAAAATAATTTTTACACCTAGGGCAGGATTTCCATTCTTAGTAACAAGTACATTAATGTCCTGTTCCTCTTTGTTGAAGCCACCATTTCCTGCATTTCCCTGATTAAAGAGCAGACCTTAGGTATGACCAGGCTAGAGATCTAGCATCTGAATTTGCCCAGGCAGGCAAGGGGAGGGCAGGAGGAACTCAGGGCTCAGTGTTTGGCTCAAGAAAGAATGGAAGCCTTGAGAGGGGAAGACTGACACCTGAGACATATGTCTACAGAAAAATCATTTTCTCACACTCAGCGCTTGGAGTTCCAGGGGGCTAATCTAGTCATGGCAAACGTTAACTGTCCACCTCCCTTCTGGGAGACCAGCAGACCAGAAGCAGTGGTGTATGTGAATTCTGTATGTGTGTGTGCTGAGGAAGGGGACAGGAAAACACAATGACAGGGACAACCAGAGAAAATGGGACCCCAGAAGGGGACTGCAAAGCCAGGCCCCACTGGCCCCTCAAATAATGCCCCTACCTGTGGGGATGAAAGTGGTTCTGGGTCAAGGGACATCAGCAGCTACAAGCTGATATTAAGGGCTGCCTGTTAACTTGTTAAATGTGGTACATATAAACAATGGACTACTACTCAGCCAAACAGTGAAATAAAATCATGTCATTTGCAGCAAAATGGATGGGCCTGAGCATCATAATTTTAAATGAAATAACCCAAACTCAAAAAGAGAAATACCACGTTTTCACTCATATGAGGCAGCTAGATACTTCTTAAAGAAAAATGCATATATATATAGTTATATGTAAAATTGTATATGTCTAAGATTGTAAAATACAAGGGGACTCGTCTGGGGGGGCATGAATGGGAAGGGGAGGGAGATGGGATTAGTAGGAGGGGGAGGGGGAGCAAAGTGCAAAGTAAAGGAAGTAATGACCCAGTCACTCAGGAGGCCAGGCTAGGAGGATCCTGAGGTGGAGGCCAGAGACAGCCTATGTAAGTAACTTAGCAAGATTCTGACTCAAAACAAAAAATAAAAAATGGCCGGGGGGTGGGGGCGGTTGTGCAGCCACGGGGCAGAGTACCTGCAGAGCATGTGAGAGGCCTGGGGTTCAACCCCCTAGAACCACAGGGAAAAAAATTTTTAAAAACAGATGTAATGATATGTAAATCCCCAAATAAAACTCATACTGCATGCGATTTTTAAAAAAAATCATACCACACAAAAAAATAAAAAAATAAAAAATAAAAAAAGAAAGAAAGAAAGAAAAGAGTTGCCTGTTAGATCTGGGTTGAGGGACATGTGACAATGTCAGGCCAAATGAATGAAGTTAGGAAATCACACAACAGGTTGATTAGCACTTTGGTTCATCATCCTGTAGAATTTCAATTTCCTCTCTTGGCTCTCTTCTCTGGCCTTTCATGGGTGACTTAGGGTTAAGGATTTAGAGGCTCTTACGGACCTGTCTTTGCCCTTGGACCTGAAGGGAACTGCATTGGTGAGGCCGAAGACAAGGTATGTGGAGACACAAGAAGTGTGGCCATCAAGAGCAGTCCACACAGCGGGCTTGGTGAAGTGAAAGCACTTCTTTTGACTGTAGAGAGGCAGGGAAGGATTTAGAGCACCAAAGTTCCCAGGAGAAGAGGAAGAGATATGGAAGGGAAAGGTGGGAAGGGAAGCAAGGCCGAGGGTTCATGAGTCTTCAGGGAGGCAGAGAAGGAGAGGACCAGGCCCACCAGCTAAGAGCTGGCCCCACTCCCCGAGGCTCCAGGGCTTGGAGAGGAAGGTCCACATTCTTGACAAGCCGCATAGAGCTGAGCCAGGATGGTCACAAACAGTGCTAGTTGCACAAGTGGAGAGACACAGCACCAAGACCAACCCACACGGGGAGGGAAAGAGCAGCCCGACAGGATTGTCAGGTGCACACGGAACCTGTGGAAGGGCAAGAAAGAGCGTGGAAGGCCCTGCTGGGCCTTACCTCACCTTGGGAGCAGAGCCAGCCCAACCTCAGCATCTTTCAAATGTTTCACCACACCCCTCACCCCTGCCTCATCTCAAGCCTTTTCCTCTCTTGTCTTCTCTTTAGTCAGTCTGTCTTCCATCTCGACCCAAGAAAACAGTTCAAACATCCCTCTACTCTTCAAACACCTTCCATGTGGCTCCAGTGCCCTCAGGATAAAGGCCACATCCCTGTCATTCATCCCACAAATGGGAGAATATTTGTGATGTACTAGGGACCATTCTAGCTTTTCAGTATCTGGTAGTAAGCAACACAGACAAAAAGCAGCAACCAAAGCAAACCAGGTCTCTTAATTCCCTTTGGTCTGCCACCTCACCATGTTATCTCTCCCTGTCACCCACCTACCCACTGTGATATCAACCATCATGCTGCGATGCACCCAAGAAGCCCCTCATCAAAGCCAAGCAGATGCTGGTGCCAGGCTCTTCAACCTCTAGAACTGTGAGCTAAACATACCTCAACTTTATAAAGTACCCAGACTCAGGCATTTTGTTATAGCAACAGAAAATAGACCAAAACAATGGATTACACAAGATCGTCCTGCTCTGGCCTTTGGGTTCTCAGCCCCTCTCTGGGCTCTGTCGACTTGGAGGCCTTCAACAGTCACTGCAAGCATTTGCAAATCAAAAAGAGGAGTTGAAGCAATCACTTTTCAACATCTTACTTCTGCTGGCCCACACAGGTCTCACCTCCAAACATGTTGATGTGAGATTCACAGGCCTTGAGGTATAAGTTCAAAGAACAGACCCTGGGGCAAAGAGAGAGCAGCTGCCCATCAGAACATACTGTGAGGACGGGCACGCTCTATCCGCATAATCAAACATGGGGCTGTTGGTTACTTGAAATGTGGCTGGTATGATGAAGTTCTGGGTGTTTTATTTAAATTAATTTAAACATATACAGATATATTTGTAGAATGGCAATTCACCATAAAGAGAAGACTTGGAGATCCAAAGATGAGGAAGGTATGAACTCTCTCCCCTGATGTGACCTCCTTCACTTGCACAGGATTTTCAAGGCCAGATCCAATTGTTTATTTACATGTACTTCTGGGGTACATGCAACAGTTCTGTGCAGCACATGAGGCCCTTAGGACACTAACACTATGATGTCAACATCCAGCCAAGAAGAATTTCCACAAGTGCCATGTGTACAAAGAGGTGGCAAGCAGGGCCTCACAACCCAGGCTACACAAGATTGTAACAGCAGGTGTGTGGGGTTGGAGGGGCACAATATGCCATCAGGATCCCATCCTCATGTCCCTGACCATGCAGCAGAGCCTGGGCAACCAACCACCTGTCTCAGTGTGGGGCCCAACAGGCTGCAAAAGGTGCAAAGGGAACTTTCATGTACCTAAACAAGATTTACCTGAATGTTTGTACCTGCTCTAATGTTCACCTTTCTGTTCACGTCCTTCCTCATCATAACTTAGTCCCACAGCCTCTCATCCTGCCTAGACGTACAAGGTCAGGAGACAGATTCCCCTCTCCTCCTAAAAGGATCCTTCCATAGCCCCTGCCTGTGACTTCTACCTAGGGTCCTTCCTCAGGCTCATCTAGGCCCTGCTATCACCAAAGCTCCATCTGTCTCCAAATGCATACTCCATGGACTGCTTTCTATTGCTATAACAAAATACCCAAGTCTGGAGCCTTTATACACAAATGACTCATTTGTCTCTCACTTTGGAGACTCAGCACCTTGGCAATTGCATCAACTTGGCTCTGGCTGCATCACAACCTGGGGTGGGGGGCAACATGGTGGGACACCTGGAAGAGGGACAGCTCACCTGGTGAGACAGGAAGCCAGGAAGATGTGGGGGTCAACAGCTCCCTTTCATGGGAACTAACTGGAGTCCCAAGACAATTTATGCTAACCTACTCTGAGACTGGAAACAAGATGATCTAACTGACCACATTCCATAGGCCCTGCCTCTCAAAGTTCCCACTACCTCAACAACACCACACCGGGGACCAAACTTTTGATTGATGCTCAGTTACTACATTGCATGGGGCACAGCTAGGAAGCCAACAGATATGTGGCTCCTTATAAATACAAACATGTGTTTCACTCCAGGTCAGCATACATGGCTGGCTCTAGCACCCTAGTGGCCTCCTGTGGATGGAGAGAAAAATAACGTCTAACCTGCTAGGTGAGGAGGATGAAAGCAGTGAGTCCATGTATGTTCTGAGCACAGTGATTGCACATAATGCTCAATGGGAGCAGGCAGCACCTCCCAGGGAAGGAGCCCAGCGGGAGGCTCAGTGAGAGGCTTGCAAAGCTTTCACTAGGGATATCAGGGGTGGGGCAGGTCACCCAGATAAAATTCTGGGAGACTACACAAGTGTGTCCATACAGGTTCACTGAGGTCCACCTTAGTTTAGGGTGCATTTCCCTCTGTGCTGTGTGTGCATATGTGGTATGGGCATCAAACCCAGGGCCTTGTGCATGCAGGGCAAGCACTCTAGCACTGAGTTACATAATGTAGCCATAGTTTAAAAATATGTCTAGCAATAGATTCATTTGGTTTAAGGTATAAACTTTCAATATGAAGTATAGAATGTATTTCTATAATGGATCCTTAATGTATACAACATAGAATAAAGTGTCACTAAATTATGAAGACAACAAGCACCAAGGTGGCATCTGTCCTTTGATCTCCCATCTGGAGTTGAGCTTTTTGTTGCTCTGGGATAAACATACTTACAAAACTGATCCTAAATCTAAACAACTGGAAAATGAACACAGGTATTTTACAGAGGGCAGATGGCATACAGCAAGTCAGGCTCCAGCCCCAGGACCGCAGGTCACTGTCCTTCTGGGGATCACTACAGGAATCTGCCACACAGACAAGGGGCGGGTCACCAGGATGCGCAAAAGACCAAGGGGGAGGGACCGGCTGCGGAGGGTGTGCAGGACCAGAAGGCTCCTCACCCCTAGAATGTGACCTGGGTCCCAACCTCCCCAGGGCTCAGGTCTAGGGATTCCCAAGTCCTGTCTGCTGCCTTGTGCTGAGGGTGGTCTATGGGCAGAGAGTGTCTGTCCATGTCCTCCAAGAGCAAACTGCCCTGGGGCTCCACCTGGGCAGCCGTCAGGGGGCACTCTTCAAAATCATGCAGTGTCAGTTTGCCCCTGTCCCTAGTCAGGCACCTGGTGACCCTACAGGCACCTACATCCCCAGCCTCCTTGTGAAGGAGCCACATTTTAGAAGCAGGAATGAGGGTCCCTCCCCTTGGATATGTGCTCAGGGCTCCCTCCCCAGCCTGCAGGATTTTTATCACCCTCACACGCACCATGGACCGCAGCTTGGCTGGTTTCCCTGATGTGTCAAGAGGAAGATCAGGCAAGCGCTCCTTGGCCTGCCCCTGAGCCTCCTCCTCCACCCTTCTTCTTCTTCACACCCTCTGAAATCCTCCTGCTCTCTAGGGATTCCAAAAGAAGAGAACTTCTTGACAGCTGGAAGGAAGAGAATAATTGTGCATGTCCAGAGCCCCCCAGTGCAGGAAACCCCCGAATGTGGGATCCCCAGAGCCAAACTAGACTTCCCTGGGGCCACCAGCAGCAGGACAGGGCCAGCTCTTCTACCCCCATCCCTGCCTGTGACACAGGGTTGTGCTCCTGCGGGTGTTTGCACTCGCTCGCTCTTCTCTCTCTCTCTCCCTCTCCCCTCTCTCCTCAGGCTTAACCTTCCCAAATTGATCTTCATAGTGTCCCTGAGCAGTGGCTGTGATGGCGGTCACAGGAAAGGAGGGGCAGGGTAGAGTGGAGGTAGGAACTCGGGCTCTGCTGCCTCTGAGTCTGTGGCTCCTGATCTTGGGGTCCTTGTGTGTCCTCATTTCTACACTCCTCTCCCAGGGGCCTGGTGTGCTTCACCTCTGCCATGAAGGGCTGAGGGGGTCGGAGATTTACCTACTTTCCCAGCCCTCCACCTCCCTAGCTGTGACAGGAAAAGACACCTGTATCTTCCTGTTGCTCCAAGAGGCTGTCACTGTCTCCATAAGGGTCTGTGCGTGACACCGACTTCCCTCCAGGCTCTCCACTCATGGACTGTCCCCTTTCTCCTGAATAATGCCCAGTCCCTTTCTCTTTGCCAGCCTTCCCAGTCGTCGTCCCCCAACAGAAGAATGAGAGGAAAACACTGCAGACCCCCATGCTCCAGGAAACCAAGGGGTCCCTTCCTACACCAAGAGCACCGGCCATGGGCCAGGGGCTGTGCTGGGCCCCGTGGTGAGTAACTGAATGATGGTTTTACGCCTGGCATGAATTTAGATACTTGGGAAACATTGAGTCTTTGCACCAACCCTGTACATTTTCTGAACCACTTAGAGATGCTGAACATAGGGCTAGGGGTGTAACTCAGTGGAAGAGTGCTTTCATGTGTAAGGCCCTGGGTTCAATCCCCAGCACACACACACACAGAGAGAGAGAGAGAGAGAGAGAGAGAGAGAGAGAGAGAGAGAGAGGGATGCGCTAAATGCTGAGTGTATAGGTGCCACAACTTGTCCAAATCCCATTAGTCTGCAGGTGAGGTAAGGAGTTGGAGCTGTGGGACCTGCTAGGTTTACACAGAACCCTAAGTGTTGGGGAGGAAGGGTACCTGGCAGAGCTGAGAACCGGGAACAGGCAAAGGTCTGTCTGGAGTCCAGTGACCCAGCCGCAATGTCTGCCTGTATCCGTAGGTCTGAGATCAGCAGGGACCTGGACCTGCTATCCAGAGGCTTCATCCTGGGACCAGTCAATTCCAGGAGATGAAGTCTGTGGGTCTGGGGAGGCTACTGTGCAATCCTCTCCCACACGTCCGCCAGGATTCCTGACTGACTAGGGAGGAGCTCAGGGAAAACTGGACACAGGTCTCTCAAATGTAAGCAATTTCAAGCATCAGCCTTGGGAAAGGGGTAGAGGTTGGCCTGGGACAAGGTCATGTCTCTTCTCTTACCTCCTTAAGGTTCAGGGTCCCACACAGTAATTCCAGAGGAAATATTCCTTAACCCACCCAGCCTTGGGGTGCCCCGTAATCCAGGGGTTCACAGGACAGAAAACCAAGTGCTCCTGCAACTCCTGAAAGTGCAAGGTGGCAAATTCTGAGCCCTCACCTGGCACCTGCTAGAACACCACCTCCAGGTTCAAGGTTGTGCCTCAGCAAGTCCTGTCCCACCAGGTCCCTTCCACGATGGGTCAACAGCCAAAACCCAAGCCCAAAATCTCTGGTGCACAGTTCCCAGTAGGTGCTACCAAACATAACCCAGGGCTTGGCAGTTTGCTGTGGCAAAGGTGGGGAAGATCTGGCCCCCTGGCACAGAGCATCTTTAGATGCCAGAGTGAAGAAATAGAGTCACAAACTGAGCACACTCAGAGCCCAGAGGCACAAAACCTCTTCCGATGAGGTCACTGAAACACGTGAAGAGCAAGCCAGACGTCTGCACGTGTTTTTTGCTTGCTCATTTCTGATTTCATAGCCCTCTTCCCCAGGCTCCAAAGCAGCAGGGGCAGCCTGACTGCTCCGGGCCCCTCCCACTGTCCTCCCTCAGGGATTGTTCTAGGCCCACAGTAACCTCGTCCGTTGTTGCTGGAATCACACCGCGTATTGACAGTCCAACCTTTGGAGCCACAGACACAAGCAAGGGAGTTATTCCAGACTGTGGCTCTGGGGGTGCGACCCACGGTCACCCTGCTCTTTCCTCTGAGTTCTCAGACCCCCCGGGCTCTGCACAGTGAGAGCAATCAACAAGACATGAATTGCCTCTGATCTCACTTGAAGTTGCCAACCTTCAAATGAGGAAGAGGAGATGAAGGGAGCACCTTTCCACTTCCCCTTCACCATATTCCCTGGATCATGACAGGGCACACCTGCTACCTTAGCTTCCGGAGATAGAGAGATAGCAGCTGTGACAGGTGCGCTTTGCGCTTGATGAGCTCAGCGAACAGCCTCTGTGCCAGGTTCAGGGCAGAGGCCTCAGACAGTGACCTGTGGATGGTCTCTGTGCTGTCAAATGTGGTGGCCAGTGGCCTAAAACTGTACTGGGCATCTGAAATGTGGCCAGTGTGGCCAAGGGGTTGGATGTCTAGTTATTTTAACTAGTCACTTATTAATTGGCTAATGAAATAAATTAGCTACAAACAGCACATCTGGGCAGTGGCCGCCAGGGTGGATAGCACAGACCTGGATCCCAAAGAGGAGGAAGACGTGGGTCCCTCGCCTGGGGCTCCCTGCAGGGGAGCAGAGGATTGGCCAGTGAGATTGGACCACTCATTCACAGCTGCTGCCTGGGCACATGCACGAGGGCTGGGCCCTGTGGGAGGCCCTGGGGACACTGAGACAATGAGGTCGACATCCAGGCCCCCAGGGGATCCCAGCGGGGCCTCGTGTAAACAGAGGCAATGAGCAGGGCTGGGCAAACCCTATGTAGACAGGATGAAAGCCACAGGAAGTGCAGGGACACGGTGCTGTCGTCAGGACCCCATCCTCCTGCTCCCTGACCTTGGCCAGGGACAGCACAGTGTGGGGCCCAACTGGCTGGACAAGGTGTAGGTGGCAGGGGACGGACCTTTCCACACCTGAGCGAGATCCCAGCCTGAGAGGATTCAGCAGATGTTCATGGGTCTCAGATGGGCTGCCCAGGGCTGAGCTCAGGGAAGATGAGGATCACGAGGCTCCCAGCGACCAGCTACGGCCCGCATCCCTCCAGCCACGTGCAGGAGGACACAGGCAAAGGCATGCCGGAGGCTGTCCAAGTGGTGTCCGCTGGTGCATAGAGGGGACAGCGAGGAGCAATTGGACAATGGGACCAGCCCCCATGGTGACACTGAGCTCCTGCAGTAGATCCCGTGCCCCCTACCTTCCCCAAAACTAGAATGTTCTGTAGCGCCCCTGAAGGAGTGGTGTCACACTGCCTTCAGTTTTAAATGTGTTTCTAGGCCAGACAAGCCCTGGTTAATTGTGTCAACATAAAGCCTGATTGACAGGTGACTTCCAGAAGCCTGTGAAAAATAGGAACTGGTGTCTGGCCTGTCCCCAAGGAGACCAGGCCTAGAGGCCTCTCTGTATCTGCCTGCGTCTCTTCCTGCTGACCTGTGTCCTTCCAGTCTGGGTCTGAGGACTGGGGTGGCCCAATTTCTATTCTGTTCCTCTCATGGACTTCCACAAAGGGAAGTGCTAGACATGTCATAGTGGCTGGAGAAGCAGTAGAATCAAAGTAATCTGGTCCCCCTTGGACATCTCAGAAGATGCATATGGCACTTTTGAGGAATCCTGCTATGTACAGAAAATGAGGGCTTAGTGATAGGTGGTGGTGATGGCTCTGGTTTCTTCCCTCCTCCTCTAGTTTCTTTTCTTCCTCATTTTATGTTAGGATAGAAATATGCTTTTCAAAAGTAAATGCAGGCATTTAAGTAAATTAACTAAGAGCTGTGGTTCATTTAGTCTGCTTATGATGTCAAAAGCTAATAATTTGTTTGTCTTTTCTCTTCTACATAAACATGTCCAAATGTGAGTAGACAGAGGCTTTTACAAGATGCGTTTTTTCAATTTCATCCTATTTTGCAATGTGACACAAACAGAAGGGACGAAACAAGTATTGGAGCCAATTGAATATAAGACCCAGATAACTAACTGGGTGTGATGGCAAATGCCTGTAATACCAGCACGAGGAAGGCTGAGGCAGGAGTATTGAGAGTTTGAGGCTAGTCTGGTCTACAAGCGAGATCCTGTCAAGAAACAAAACAAAACAAAACAAAAAAACATAAAACAAAACAAAACAAAAAACAAGATAACTGGAGAGGACAGAGCTCATGGATTTTTTCCTATTTTTTTTATTGAATCAGTTACCCAAAGGCTCGATAATTGTCAGAATCCTATAATGTTCCAAGTATTTCAGGGAACTCAACCTCCATGTCCAAGGCTCTGTGGCCACCGGCCCAGAGAGCCAGTGCAGCTCCCCTCCCATATGTTTTTCTCTGTCTCGTTCCCGACTAGCTGGAGACACAGTCACAGCCCTGGCCTGGCCTTCTGTGCTGAGCTTGGTGGCAACTGGCTGCAGCAACTCCTCCAGGACAGCGTCTCCCCATGGAGGCTGGTGAGAGGGGAGAAGCCCTGAGTGGGAGTGGGAGCCCCTCTAAAGCTAGCCCCATACCCCAAGGGGACCAAGCTACTTAGGAGAGCTGGGATTCCAGCTTTGCACCACTACTGCCTGCTGTGCGACTGTAGATGAGTTACTTCACCTCTTTCTGTACAGTGGGGCTATTGATAGCCTGGTGGCCCCACGTGGCTTTTGGGAAGCATATGGAGTGTGTAACATACAGTCAGTGCTCCCTAAATGTACCAGTCATTTCTGCCCCTTGGCGGTTGCAGTATAGCGACCAGTATAGGTGCTCAAAGACTTCCACAGAAGTGGAGACTGAGGCCCAGAGAGAGACAGTAACTTGTACAAGATCGCAGGGTCTATATCTTGCTGGTTCCAGTTGTGGTCTTAGCCACATCTCCAAAACAACCAACAGGGCTGGACTTGGCATAGATCAGGCAGAAGTCTTGCTGGGGGCAGAGGTGGGATGAGAGAAGTAGAGGACACTTCTCATGTGACAGCACCTTTGCTGAAGGTCTGCAGGACGCCAGGTGCCTGGCTATTTTTCTCACCTCCTGTTGGAAACACTTCCAAAGCAGGAGCGCTGTTCTACACACTTTATGCGAAGGGAAGCTGAGGCCAAGAGAGATGAGGTCAGTACTCATGCATACAGGAGGGAAGCTCAACCCGGAGCCAGATATGTTTGTCAATGAAAGAAGAGACAGTGTCTGGGTTCAGGGGTACACAGAGCATTCTGTAGTTTGGGGAGCTCAGTCAGCTTCCCCAACCCTGAAAAATGAGGGTCACAACCCTACTCCTCTCCCATCCCCACCTCAGGATAGAAGAATTCTCTCTTCAGCATGTTCAGCTCCCAGAGGCAGCAAGAGGGGCATGAAAGGTGTGTCCAGATGTCCAGGTAGTGGGGTGGGCCAGCGCAACCTCTTCTTCCATGGCCCTGCCCACAGGGTACCCAGAGGACCTCAGTCCTGTCTATGCAGCCAGGGCTCATGCAGAGCCCCTGCAGGGTCTTTCTCCCCAGACACCTTGGAATGCTCCCTGTGTTTACATGGGAGCCAGCTGTTACCAATCAGCTGGCTGGGGTCCTGGATAAAAATCACAAAGAAAAGCTCTTCAAGTAATGGTCTTTGGCAGTGTCTGTATTCCCTCGTGTTTGACAGTAGGGAGCACTGGCAGCAAGGTGACTAGAGCGGCAACAGTAAGTGGCACCCTCTAGTGTTGCAGCTCTTATATAGGTGTAGATCTGGCAGGAAATTTGGAATCCTAAGCCTGTAAGGGACCTGCAGCTGTACCATTCTGGCATCCATCCAGTCAGATCTCAGAAGCTAAACAGGGTTGGGCCTGATTAGTCCTTGGATGGGAGAAGGCCTGGGAACACCAGGTGCTGCAGGCTTGGGAGAAGGACCTGGCAACCTACTCCCAAAAGCAATTGGCCATTGAAAATCCTATAAATAGCTGAAAAGCACTGACAATAGTGTCAGGCATGGCACAGTGTCAGGGAGTGTTTCATTCTGTTGTACATAGGGTCACTATGAGTTGGACCTGACTCAAAGTCACCTAACAATAACAACAACAAGCCTGTAAGTGTCACAGCTCTTATGTAGGCTGAGAAGATTGGAAATCCTAAGCTTTCAACATCAGCTGGCATCAACTACAGCTTCTGGGAAGGCCTAGATGTCAAGATCCTCAGTGTTGACAGCGGCCGGAAATACTGCTCCCAGTCCTAGGGTGTCTGAGACTCTTAATCCTAAAGATGGTCAGCTCTCTGTAACTCTTATAGTGACCAGAGCCTGCAGATTGTAGACTCTCTCTCTCTCTCTCTCTCTCTCTCTCTCTCTCAATCTCTCTCTCTTTTTTTCTTGGATCTTTACCATCTTCTTTCTTTCCTGAGCCTCAGTTCTCCTCCCTTTCCTGCCTTGTCTTTACTTCTGCCATCCTTCTTCTTCTTGTTCTAGTCACTCTTCTGGAACTGTTTAGCTTTTTCTCATAGCTACAGCCACTGTCACAATCACCACCATTTGGGAGGCAGCTATCACTGCCCATCTGTGCCTCTTGTCCTTTCTGCTGCTGCCGACTGCTTATCTTGGAGTTCTGGACAACTACTCAGTGTAATTGTCTACCATGCCACTTTTATGGCTCAGCCTCTTAGTCAGCTCTTTTCTCTTTAAAGCTGTGGTTCAAGGCTGGAAATGTAGCTCAGTGGTAGAGTGCTTGACCTAACACGAGCCAGACCCTGGGTTCAATCTTCAGTCATGCACACATGCGTGCCAGTGCGCGCGCGCGCGCACACACACACACACACACACACACACACACACACATCTGCCATTTTTGCAAACCTTCCTCCACTGCAGTGGTCAGAGCCATCTGGTCATGTAACTTTGTTAATTATGTCATGAAAACAGTTTGGGCATCTTTATTTTTAATTGATATTCTTGAAAGCAGCATGTGTCACTCCCAGCAAATTCAGTATCACAAATAATTTATGGCTTTGAGGAGGCTGTTTTTGTTCTTTCAGCCATGAGTAGAGCTGCTAAGGGTATTTCATGATGTTGTTGTTGTTAGGTGCCGTCAAGTCATGTCCGACTCATAGCAACCAACCCTCATAGGGTTTTCAATGGCAGATTGTTTCGGGAGTGCCTTGGGAGTGGGTTGCCATATCCGTCTCCCATTTTTTGTGGTGCTGGGAATCGAACTCGGGACCTCAGAGACTGCAGAGCAGCACTCTACCAACTGAACTAAATCCTAGCCCAAGGGTATTTCATAAGCTATAACAATACAGGATGAATTTCTGATCAATTATTTCAATATATAAATTTTACTGTACCTATGGATGATGATCCATGTAGAGCCACTTTTTTCTAAAATGATTTACCTTTCCAAACAATTTCACAAAAGCCTTGGGATAATTTTTGGGTTTTTTTTCATCTTTATTGGGGTAAAATTGACAAATAAAATTGCATAATGTGGGATGTTTTGTTGTACATATGCATTGGGAAATGATTACCACATTAAGTTAATAAAAGCATTTGCCAACTCACATTACCTTCTGTGTGTGGTGTGAACTCTTGAGATTTACTCTCAGTAAATCCCAGTACCCAGTACAGTATCACTCACTGCAGGAACCTTGCTGTGGATTACTTCTCTATAACGTACTCATCCCGCATCACTGAAACTCTGCACCTTGGGCCCCAAATCCCCCATATCCCCCAAGCCCCTGAAAACCACCACTCCACTCTCTGCTTATGTGAGTTCAGCTGGTTTAGATTCTACAACTAAGTGAGATTCCACATCTGTGATCACATCTTACTCCATCTGCTTGTTTCACTTGGCACAATGTCCTCTAGGATCATAACCGGCTGCAAATAACAGAATTTCCTTATTTTTGAAGTCTAGTTGACATTCTCAGCATACTTTGGCTGACAAGTTTTTGTAGGTGGACACAATTTTTAAAAATCATTCAAGAAGATTAAAGAATTTATTTTTTTATAGAAGTTGTCATGGTTTGAATATAAAGTGTTCCCAAAGGTCATGTGCTTTAATATTTGGTCCCCAGCTGGTGGCACTGTTTGTGGAGATTATGGAATTTTGGAGGTGGGTCTTAGCTTTGTGGAAGTGCTGTCACTAGGATGGGCTTTTGGAGGCCTTTACTCAAGACCTGTGGACCATTTCACTCTCTCTTTCCTGCCCAAGACCCATGACCGCCCCCCCTCAATCTCTGCTTCCTGCTCACAAAGATGTAAGGTCATCCTACATATGCCCTGACTCCTGTTGCTGCCATGCCTGCCCCACTGCCATTATGGACTGATCTACTAATTGTGAGCTCCCAATACACTTCTTCCCCTGTAAGTTTGTTTGGGTGGGTTTTTCTGTTACTGTGATGACAGGTAACTCATACAGAAGCCACTTCCACTATAGTGCTTTTAAATTCCAACATGAAGGTTTTGGGGACACTCCTGGGGTGCTGTAAGATAGACAAGACATCAAAGTAAGCTGCTGTATATTTCCAAAAACAGCAAAAGCCATTTGCTGATATAATTGTAAGCCCAGTTGGACATGACCCTGCACATGCATGACCGGAAATTTAAAGGATTCAAAATTACAGCCACACACTAACTAAAAATAAATTCTCATAGCTAAAACCAAATGATTTTGAATATAGATGCATCTAGAAATAAAATGAAAATAATTCTAAGAGCAAATGATTCAAAAGTAGATCTCAAAGAAATTCTGTCACTGACATAAACCAGAAGAAACTAAGACTGAAATACTGATCAGTAAAGAGAAGTAAAATAAGTAATTCAAAGTGGATATAGTTTTTAGATATATAATGGATAACTAAATTATCAGGGATGGGGTTTAGCTCAGTTGGTAGAGTGCTGCTCTGCGCTCTCTGAGGCCCTGTGTTTGATCCCCAGCACCATAAAACTGGGAGAAGGACCTGGCAACCCATTCCCACAATATTCCCAAAACAATCAGCCCTTGAAAACCCTATGCATAGCAGAGAAGCACTGACAGTGCCTGGCATGGCACAGTGTCACAGAGTGCTTTGTTCTATCATACATCAGTTTGCTATGGATTAGACCCAGCTTGACAGCACCTAACAACCACCACCACTACCCCACTAAATTTTCTAAATGATTCTGAAAATGGATATCCACTTACAGGGCATGACTACAGATTTTGGTCCTATGGTAGCAGTTGTCTCCTTCCAGGACAGGTACAAGGCAGGTGATGAAGGAGAAGACCTATCAAACAGTGGGAGAAGTCCAAGGCCAGGCAATGTAACAAGGAAGGTGGCATATTTGTGAGCATTGTGCAGAAACATCAGAGAAGATCTTAGAGGTGAGAAAAACTGCTGAATCCTGACACTCACAAAAACCCACAAAAGCAAATTTCATGTGAAAATATGCAGTAGAAAAAATATTAATGCCAGTTCCATACCAAGGTGTGGTAGAGGGAAACAAGAATGAGGGCAAAGAAATGCCACCACACAATGTGAAAGGCCTCAGTTTTGATGAGACTTATTTACCTGGCAATGGACTTTTCCAGAAATAAGAGGAAAAAGTCATTAAGAAAAATGGTGCATAGCATGAAAGGCATCGTTAATCAGAATGAGAGAGACTCAGAAGTCAGGAGAGTACAAGCAAACATTGAAAACTCACTTCAAGCAGGGCGCGGTGGCGCATGCCTGTAATTCCAGTGACACAGGAGGCAGAGGCAGGAGGATCGCAAGTTGGAGACCAGAGGCAGTTTGAGTAATTTAGCGAGATCATGTCTAAAAAAAAAAAAAAAAAAAGAAAAGAAAAGAAAAGAAAAAAAGAAAAAGAAGAAAGAAAGAAAAAAGGAAGACGGAAAGAAAGCTCACTTCGGCAGTGAGACATGGGCTGGACAAAACACAGGGAAGGGCTGGGCCTTACGAGAAAAAGAAGATGAAAGAGAAGATAATATTTCAAAAGAAATGAAGCAAGAGGTGGTGAAAGATTTGAGAGAAATGCCAAGTTGAAGGTAACCACAGGAGATCAGACATATAAATGACGGAGGGGCCAGAAAGAGAACAACCAAAGCAAAGCTGCAAAGCAAATATTAAAATCGATAACTCAAATGTTTTTCTGAAAATAAAACAATGCATCGGAACAGTTCTTTTCAAGAGACTGCTATGCGTTGAATGGGAATGATGAATAGCAAGTGATACTCTAGTAAATTCCTATATTTTAAAGAAAAAGAAATTTTGTTGGGCCTTTAGAATAAAAGAGGAAATGACATACAAGATAGTGAAAACATAGATTCTTTACAAATTTAGAGAGATCCTCTGTGTGGGAGGGGCATCCAGCAATGCACTGAAGATCCTCAAGAGGGGCGTGGTGTGCCACAGATTTGATACCAGCCAAGCTGGATTTTAGATGTAAATACTCAACATGCAGCTATCATGGAGACCTCGGATAATATTGCTCCCATGATTCCACCCAGGGGGAGGAACAAGTAGACTTCGGTCAACAAAAACCCTAGAGAAACAGAGACATTAAAATACATGGCAACTAGGGTGACTGAGGCAGGAAGATGGTGAGTTTGAGGCCAGTGGCAGCCCATGCACCTTAGCAGGACTCTGGTTTTTTAAAAAAATTTACAAAAGGGGCTGAGGATGCAGCTCTGTGGTTGAGCACTTGCCTAGCATGTGTGAGGCCCTGGGTTCAACTCCCCCATACTTGAAAAAAAATAAAATAAATAAAAATGGAATTTAAAGAAAAAAATATATATGGCAAAAGTTAAAGGGCAGTCACTGCATTCAATGAAGACAAAATGAGGGGTGTAGGAAAGTTGGAGTGACCTGGGATGTTGAGGGTGACCACATTATAATTTATATGTTCTACCTCTGTTCAGAGGTTCAGGCTGTGATGAGTTTTATATAAAAAGGCTTTAATAACTGTTGCCAACTGACTGTGATTTAATATGCTACATACATTAAATATAGAGCAAGAATATTTACAGAAATATAGAACAAACATATTTACAACAGCAAATTTAGAACAAACATATTTACAACGGTAAGTATAGAGTATATTTACAAAAAAATCTGAATCTAAACAATTCAAAAACTAACATAGCTATTTTACAGAGGTGAGAAAACACACAGCGAGGTAGCTCTGAGCCCTGGTTCTGCAGGTCACTGTCCTCCCCAGGGCAATTACAGGAATCTGCAATACAGACATATGGGCAGGTCACCAGCATACACAGAGACAAAAGGGGAAGGACCAGTTGGGGACAATGTGCTGAACTAGAAGTTTCCTCAGCCCTGGAAGGTGACCTGGGCCCTGATCTCCCTAGGACCCAGGAGCAGGGGTTCCTGAGACCCATCTGCTGCCCTGTGCTGAGGATGCTGTCTGTGGGCAGAGTGTCTTTCCATGTCTTCCAGGAGTGAACTGCCCCAGACCTCCACTTGTGCAGTCTTCAGGGGCTGCTCCCTGACAATGAACCTACATCAGAGGGAGTGGGCTTGTGTGGGTTGCCCCTTCCCATGGCCAGGCTGCAGCTAGCTCTTTCTTTTCTTCGACTGGGATAGGGACCACGCATCAAGGGGGACTGGTGAGGGTGATGGACAGAGACAAGGACAGTCTCGGGATGCCTTTAGTACAGATTTTATTAAACAGCTCCTGCAAAGGAAATAAATGCTACAGCTCTTAGGCCCACCCTTCAGGATGGCAGAAGTGGCACAGCTCTGGCTCCAGTGGTAGTCCAGGTCCCAGCACCCCGGATTTCCCACGAAGGCCAGCTGCTTCTTTTCCTCTGGTCTCCAAAGATCTCTGTCCTGACCCAGCGATTTTGTGGCCTCTGCGATGGCAGGCAGTTGTTGGGATTGATGGGAAGAAGGGGGACTCAGGGCCCTCTGCATTGTGTAGTGAAGAGTGGGTGCCCAAATGCTTGTACCCTAGGAGAGACTGAAGCCAGGGAACAGAACATCCTGCTCAGGATTAGCAACAACAAAGGTTTATTTACAAGGATAGGAAAAGGACAGGGGATTAGGATAGGGCAAGGGGGTAGGAGGAGGAAGGTGCTCAGCTGCTGTCCCTGCCACAGGCAGGAACTCCTGGGTGTTATTGCTTGTCCGGTCCGAAGTCTTCGCCGCTTCAGAGGCCCTGAGCTTGACTCTTGGAGGCTTGCCTCTCGGAGTCTTCCTTCTTGAAACACTCAGTAGGATGATGGTGGAGGATCTGATGAGGAGGAAGAAGTCTGATGAGTTCAGGCAGGTAGATGTGATGATGGCCATAGGCCGTATGAGGGTTGAAGGGAAACTAGGGGTAGGCTGAAGGCTAGGTGGGTCAGGCGAGTATAGGCCTCTGATCCTTCAGGGACCGGAGGACCAAGCGAGCTGTTCCTGGGTGATGGTTGGAATGACCTGTTGGGCCCTAAGGCCAGGGGTTTATATCTTCTTAAGCCAACTGTTATCCAACAGTCAAGGAATGACAGCTGGCCAATCAGGCAAGGGCTAGACCCATGAGGAGGCAGAGGGGGCTCAGCCAATCAGGCCACAGGGAAACCTGAACTGGCCAGTGCCATCTTGGCTCACTCAATGGGAGGGGCAAGGAGTGAGGTACCCGGATGTGGGGCAAAGGTGACCTGTTGCCATCTTGCCCCATAGGGTTGAATGGGGGCAAGTGACCCGGATGTAGGGTAAGGGTCACTTGCCTTGGAGGATAGAGTTTGGTTCTCTAAGAGGACTAGATAGGACCCTGGGATGCACCATATTTGGGTATCCTCTATCCCCCTAGGAATTACCAACAGGCAGTCTTTTCTCTTGATCTGGCAATGGTGTGGCCCATCTGCGGTGGTATGGCAGCAGCTCTCTGCTGTGGTGTTGCAGCCTCCTAATACGCATGTACTCTTAGCTTATATGGTCTTTGGGTAATTGCCTCAAGATGGCAGTTATGGCAATCAACGAACCACGTGGTGGCGTGAGGGGCTGGGCGCAACCAATTAGGAGTGACATCCAAATAAGGGGTGAAATGGGATGTCACTTTCTGGTCTATCAGGGGATGTTCCTTAGTGGCCAATCAGGGGGCAGGGTGAGGTTCGGGAGTAACCAATTAGGTGGCAGGGGGTCCAAGAGGGCAGGCACCATCATGGCTTACTCGATGCCAAGAGGGACCCAGATGTGGGACAAGGGTTACCAGTTGCCATCTTGCCCTGGAGGATAGATGTCAGTCCTCCAGGAGGGCTAGATAGGCCCCTATCCCAATCTTGTTTCCTCTCTATCCCCTGGAGATTCCCTACATCTGCCCCTTTTTCTTTTTTAAAGAGAAGTTGCCCCTTTTTTCTTTTAGATGGTTAAACCATTATATACAGTTGGCTTTGCTCATGAGCTCGGTTACATAGATAACATCACAGAGAGCATTTACAGGTATCTTTTACAGGATAAAGGCATTTTTCAGAACTTTTCCCCTTTTTAGGCTCTTACATTCCAGCTGCCCCCTCTTTTTTTTTTTTTTTTTGCGGTACTGGGGGTTGAACCTAGGGCCTCGCGCCTGCATGCTCTGCAAGTGCTGGACCACTGAGCTGCACCTCAGCCCATTTTTTTTTTTTACTTTTTGAGACAGGGTCTCGCTAAATTACGCAGACTGCCTCTGGTCTCGAACTTGCGACCCTCCCGCCTCCGCCTCCCGAGCCACTGGGATTACAGGCGTGCGCCACCACGCCCGGCCCCAGCTGCCCCCTCTTCAATGATGTTTCCTGAGCTTCCAGAGGGGGGATTAGAGGAGGGGAGGGTTACATATCTTTTGTCATACCAAGATTATAATATACAAACTCTTTATACCCCGTTCGCACCTTTACAATGAATAGAATATAAAGTCTTCTCTACTGCAGCCCAGATAGGGAAGCCTCGCAACCTTCTTAATATTTTGGTTCGGCAGCTCCCTGAAGGGGAGGGTATTAGCTCCTAATATTCTCTTTGGCCCTGATAGGATCCCAATCCAGTCAGGGGTCCATCACGTGGGAGAACCCTAACCTAGTGGGAATTGAACCCACACTTATTAGGTTACCAAATTACCCCTTTGATTAACAAAGTGTCCGCTTACCTTAATCTAAACTAATTTGATTGGCCCTGCTGGCTCCAGCACTGGCTCTGGCTCTACTCTGGCTCTGGCTCTTACCTTGGGGTGTCATGGGTCCCTCCCATATCTAATCTGATTGGTTCCAACTCCTACATTGGGGTGTTGTGGGTCACTCCCATGCAAAATCAGTAGGTCCCTAATTAATCCCATACCCTACGGCTCCCCTGTAAGGAATCCCACAACTACCAGTGTCAGACAAAATATGCAATGTACAATGACAAACACGGGTAAGACAAAAGACAACCAAGAGATTTTCTCACCAGTTCAATGACAGGTCCTCAGGTTTTCGGGGGGCCAATTGCCCCACCTTGGGGGCCATAAGTTGGGCACCAATTATGTGGGGGTTGTCAGCCAGGCTCAGGGTCTTCCTGCGGGACTGGGTTGAGCTCAGGTGGCAAGGTAAAGGAGGTTTCGGGAGGCCAGCTACAAAAATGACTAAAACTTTAGTGTACAGTAAAATGAACAGGAACAGACAGGAAGCAGGAACTGAAGCTACAGCAATGTTTCCGGTGCTGGGACAGGAAGCTCTTCTGATGCTCTGTTGATTGGAGGTTTTAGCTGGTCCTCAGCCTCCAGCACTCGGCTTGGAGGCTATCCTCTGTTGATTGTAGATTTGTTGGTCTTTGGGCTCTGGCACTGGGCCTAGAGGCTGTCCTCTGTTGCTTGTAGTCTCAGCTAGATATCTAGATGGTAGCTCTCTTCTCCTCACTGGTCTCCGATGTTTCTCATACTTTTGATGTCTCTCTCTCTCTCTCTCTCTCTCTCTCTCTCTCTCTCTCTCTCTCTCTGTGTGTGTGTGTGATCAAATGAGGTTAAAGTGGGGGGTGATGATGGCCATATGTTAGGGCCAACAGGCCCTCCTTGTATACCTTCTTGGAGCAGCAGTTTAACAGAATTAACCACCATAACTGCTAGTATTTTAGGAATAGCCAATTAAATTGCAGCTCGTGAGACTGGGCTGGACCAATCAGGGTAGATGTGTAAATTTATGGTGAAATCAGATGTAACTTTTGAGCCAATCAGGGGACAAGTTGGGTTTGGTTATGGCCAATGAGAAAACAGAGGGTCTGAGTGGGCAGGCGCCATCTTGGCTCACTTGACACCAAGAGAGACCCAGATGTGGGACAAGGGTCACTGGATGCCAGCTTGCCCTGGAGGATAGATGTCAGTCCTCAAAGTGGGCTAGATAAGTCTCTATGATAGTAGTCCTATCTAGGATCCCAACAGGCTTGAGATGGGAAGGCCAGTCCCACATACCCAGTCCCCCTGAGGAGCAGAAGTCTTCTGATATGGGGTGGAGCCATGACATGCCCTCCATCCCTACACTCTGTGGATCCATCCTGAGATCTGGATGCTAAGTATGGACAGCTACTTGGAGCTCTTTTCTTCTTCTGCAGATGAACATCATCTCTAACATCAGCACCCAATCTGGCCAGTGCCTTTCAATTAGAGAACAGTCATGGGGTGAGGCGTGGAGCTCAGCAGTAGGGAGCATGCATGCACTAGGTCTTGGGTTCAATCTATAGCCCCAAAGAAAGAAAAAGAAATAGAATAAAGAAAAAGAAGTGGAGGCCAGGCTAAGAAGAAAGGTGAGAGGGGCCTGCAGAGAGATTTAACAGACATGGAAGACCCAAGGACCTCAAGGGTCTGCCTGAGACCAGGACTTTCAGGAAAAGTCATAAAAGGACAGAAAGAGGGACTAGAGAAGAGCTACAAATAAGGAGTTGATAAGTAAGAAATGGAATAAAAAAGAGACCCAAATCGGAGATAAATCACATACAGATTGCTGATCTCGCTTGCTAATCCTAGGAATCAGAGAAATGGGCTTCTGCATACACCAGTGTAGGGAACTATCTGGACACCCCCAGAGTGGACCAGGAGGGTGCCTGGACTGAGGCCCACTCAGTCCAGGCCAAGGTCTGAGCCCTCCCCAGATCCTGCCCTGTTCCTGCCCCTCCCACCTCTGGTCACCCTTAACCCATGAACCTGAACTGGGACCTGTTTGACTCACAAAGAGCCAATATGGCTACCCAAGTCCCAGTTCACCCTTCACCTACTTTTTTACCCTTCACCTATTTTACTACCCCTCCCATAGAGTGACCCAAGATGGCCCCCAACCAGCCCAGTTCTGGCATGGCCTCCTTCAACCTGATTGGCCACCAAGAGCCACCCAATTGGTTAAGAAGGAATGCTCAGTGATTGATCCAGCCCATACCTAACCCTCCTATCTTAATTGTACTTTTCCAAAACCTCATATGAATAACAAGCTACTCTCTGGTTGGTTATGCTCTAGTCCGCACTCCCACCCAGAGAGTATATAAATAAACCACTGACTATCCCAAGGGTCCTTTCATCTCTTCCTTCATCCCGACCACCTTGACCCTGATCATTGCACCCCACACCTGACTTTGCGACCAGAGATACTCTCTGCTTCAATCATCCAGACCTTCAATCAAGCCTCCGAAAGACAAGACTCTGAGAGTCAAGAACAAAGACCTCGAGCAAGACAAGAAGAACTCTCAATCCCCCTAACCTGGGGAGAAGGTGAGAGAAGATGACCAGTGAGAGGCAAGATCATCAGACCCCACCAACATCAGCCACTCTCTAGTAGCAGCTGTACTCCCAAGTTATAGGTGCTATTAAATAAAGGTTCCTGTTTGTTATTGAAGGTACCCGAGGTCCTTCTTGGTGCCACCGACTGGCTCTTGCCTGCTCCCGAGGGCCCCCAAACAAACTGGTGTTGATGTAAAGCTCTGTGATCTTTTGCCAGGCCAGAGCAGACTCCAACACACCAGAGCAGTGATGGTGATGGTTTGGCCTTGGGAGAAGGAGAGAGTTCAAGTCAAGGGAGAGCTTGGACCCCTCAGTAGCTCAAGACCTAACAAACTAATTTCATGAGCTTCAGAGCTCAGAGCTCAGTTTTTACTTCTCTGTGCTCCTGCGTCAGGGCCTCAGTCACCTCACTTCTGCAGAGTGAAAGTTGTGGGAAAGGGGTCTGGACTTGCCAGGGCTCTTTTCCATCCCAGATTCCACCACTATGCTGGGGAGGGGGCGCTTGGGATTCACTGTTATAGTGGCAAATGTCAATGCTCCTTAATCAGTATTTGACAGATCTGGCAAGAAAATAAGTAAGGATAGAGTTGAACTGAACTCCTGTGTTATGGGTCAAATTATGTCCCCTAAAAAAAAACATGTTAAAGTATACCAGCTTCTCAATATTTGCCCTTGTTTTGAAAATGGACTCACTAGAGATGCAATCAGGTAAGTTGAGGTCATGTTGATACAGGATGCACCTCTTATCCAATATGAGTGATGTTCTTATAAGGAATAGCAGTGACAGAGTGAGGAGGGGAGAAGGCCAGGTGATGCTGGAGGAAGAGTGAAGCTCTGCAGCTGTATGCCAGGAAAGGTAACCAGAGGAACCTGGGAAGAGACAAGGGAAGACACTTCCTTATAGACTGCAGAGGAAGCATGGTCCTACCCTCACCTTGAGTTTGGAAGCCTAGCCTCCCAAACTCTGAGACAATACATTTCTCTTATTTCAAGCAAATTAATCTGGTGCTTGGTCATGGAAGCACTTGGAAGGCAATGAAAATACTACCAATCAAGTAGGCCTGCTTAGCATTTCTACAATAGTTCATCAACATTGAGAAAACACACTATCTTCTCAACATTACTTGACAATTTCATCAAGATAGACCAGATTATGGACCATAAAACCTACCTTGACATATTTATTTTTAGTTCGCTTGCTTGTTTAGGCAGTGGGGGGTTGAACCCAAGGCCTCACATGTGCGAGTGTCCTACTACTGAGCTGTACCCACAGCACCTTTTAAAATGTTTTTTATCTTGAGATAAAGTCTAGATAAATTATGCAAGTTGCCTCTGGACTTGAACTTGCGATCCTCTTGCCTCTGCCTCCTGAGTCACTGGGATTACAGGAATGGGCCACCGCACCCAGCTACCTTGACAAATTTAAAAGAATAGAAACCATACAAAATGCTCTTGCACTATTACCTAATTAAACTAGAACTTAACAACAGAAAGAGAACTGGAAAAACTCCCAAATATTTAGAGATTAAACAGTACACTCTACAAATTCAGAACAAGTTAATTCAGTTACTTGAATTCACCTCTCCTCCTGCCTCCTCCATGACACCTGTTGACTTGTCAGTCTTTTTGCTCAAGCCTGGACTCCCTCTGAATTAGCTCATCCCAAAGGAGTCACGGTTGAAGAGGAGCAAAATTAGATCACTTTTAAATATGCAAAAGAGGAAAGTCATTTAATATGTGATGAATTTTGAAGAAAGGAAAATAGTAAGATTATATAGACTATTTGAAATTTAAAAACAAAGTTGATGGGATCTTAAGACACAGAAGGGGATTAAAAGGAAATGACTCCAGGTGGATTCAAGAGCAGAAAACAATTCAAATCACTGTGAACAGTTTTTGTTTGAGAACATGAGTACCCCAAGAAAGTGTTTCCTATTCTCTGGCTCAGCTCCTTCCTCTCACTCTGCAAAGTGCTTGAAACCAAGTAGGAGACTCTAATGGTCATTTTCCACAACTTGTCATTCCTATGAATGCTCGATACTTTCCAGCATCAGAGATTAAACAAATGGAAATAATAAAAGGTATCTGAAATTTCCACAACTGGATACATGCACCTATGAACTTTGAATCTGATGCCTATGAATTTAGGCCATTTTATGAATTTGGAAAATGCAATCATACTGAATAATCTAGTTTAGGATTATAAACAAAGCTTCAAGTGTCTAATACATATAAGAGGAACCATCCTTATTCACAAAGATAGAAATGTTTCTAAAATAAGCTCATGAAATTAGTTTGTTAGGTCTAATCTAATATAAAGTGATGGCAATTTAATCTTATCTTCATATTGAAGAAACCTGCACTGTCAGGATTAAGGACTTTACTAAGTGTACTGTCAACTGTAGAAATATCATCAATCAAAATTTTTTTCTGCTATAATTAAACCGATTTGATTATGGAGGTGTTTCAGGGTATGATTAGGGAGGGAGGAGGGCCACTCAATAATAAAAGTGTTCCTGTGTCCCTCCTGCATCCATGACACTTACCCTGAGCTACCATGGAAGCAACTGAGGGACAGGAGATTCTAACAGAAGAGTTAAGTCCACTCTTGTGTCTTTAGGTTTTCCTCCTCTGATGTGTAGAAATGGCAGTATGACAGAGAGACATGAGAGGAATTAAGTGATAATTAATCCAACAAGGGCTGTCTGCCTGCTGACCCCGTGTTTGAAAGTCAATATCACTGGAGCCCCTACTCTAGAAGAAGTGAGCAGTGAATTTGGCATTCAGGGCTTGCAGGAACGATGTATCTCTTATTTTCACAAATGATGTCACTGCTAGCATCATTCTAGGACAGGGACCCCCAAACTGAGGCCTCGGACCAGTGCACTTCCATGTCCTGTTAGGAACTGGGCTGTACAGCAGGAAGCGAGCAGCAGGCAACAAGCAAAACTTCACCTGTATTTACAAGGTCCCCATCACTTGAATCATCCTGAAACCATCTTTCCTCTCCTGGTCTGTTAAAATATCATCTTCCACAAAACACATTCTTGGTGTGAAAAAAGTTCAGGAACGCTTCTCTAGGAGATGGTGAGATGATACCAACTTCCTGCTTCTGATCTAGGATGTTGCAGGATAATATGTCCAGGCACATCTGTTGTCACAGCTGGAGGGTCCCTAAGAGTTCAAAGCACAATGATCTGTGATCTTCTTTCCAAATGGAACCTCAGATTAATGTGATGTCTCCTCTTTCATTTCTATTTGTATTTCTCTCTTTTCTTCTTAGTCTAGCTAAATGATTGCCAATTTTCTTTACCTTAAAATTTTTTTTACCTTTTCTTTACCTTAAAAATTTTTTCTTTACCTTAAAAAAAGTTTGCCAATTTTCTTTACCTTAAATATTTTTTTCTTTTCACTGATTTTTCCTATTGTTTTTCAAGTCTCATTTATTGCTGCTCTAATGTTGATTATTTCCTTCCTTTTGCTAACCTCAGGCTGTTTGTTCTTTTTTTCTTGGTTCCTTGGGAGTGTAAAATTATGTTGCTTATATGAAATCTCTTTTTTTCTTAATGAGGGTTTATTGAGATTAAGTTCTCTTAGAATTGTTGTTGATGAATCACATAAATGTAAATATGGTGTGTTTTCATTTTTATTCATCTCAAGATTTTTTAAAATTTTCCTTTTGATTTCTTCTTTTTCCCAGTCCAATTCAGGGGCAAGCATCCTGTCTAGTACTACAAAACTGACATTGGGAAATAAAGACACCAGAGGATTGGTGGTGTATTCTTTGAAGTCAGAGGCAGAGGTTAGTTGATTTGGGATTTTGAAGGTTTTATGTGGGAAAAGCCCCCACATGTCTGTCAGTTTGCTGCACTGTGGGGGCTTGTGTGTTACGATGAGGCTGAGAGCTCTGCCACTGGTACCTCAGATATGAGCAAGGTTACCCATGGTGGACAGGTTTTCAGCTGAGCTTCCAGACTAAGACAGACTAGGGAGTAGGACCTGGCGAACCACTCCTGAAACAACTAGCCACTGAAAACCCTATGAATAGCAAAGAAGCACTATCAGATATAGTGCCGGAAAATGAGCCTCCCAAGTTGGAAGGCACTCAAAAGATTACTGGGGAAGAGTTGCCTCCTCAAAGTGGAGTCTACTGTGATGACAAAAATGGAGTAAAACCCCAGGGACCTCCATTTTCTGATGTGACATGACTCAAAATGAGGAGAAACAACTGTAAACATCCATTAATAATTGAAACATGGAATGTACGTAGTATGAATCTAGGAAAATTAGAAATTGTTAAAAGAGAAATGGAGCGCATAAACATTGACATTCTAGGCATCAGTGAGCTAAAATGAACCGGCATGGGACATTTTGAATCAGACAATCATATGGTCTACTATGCTGGGAATGATAAACTAAAGAGAAATGTGGTTGTCTTCATCATCAAAAAAGACATTTCAAGATCTGTCATGAAATACAATGTTGTCAGTGATAGAATAATATCCATACATCTACAAGGAAGGCCAGTTAATATGACTATTATTCAAATTTATGCACCCACCACTAAGGCCATAAGTGAAGAAAGGGAAGACTTCTATCAGCTTCTGCAATCTGAAACAGATCAAACATGCAATCAAGACATACTGATAATCACTGGTGACTGGAATGCAAAGGTTGGAAACAAAGAAGAAGGCTTAGTAGTTGGAAAATATGGTCTTGGTGACAGAAACGAAGCTGGAGATCACATGATAGAATTTTGTCAGACTAATGACCTTTGCATTACAAATACATTTTTTCAACATCATAAACGAAGACTATACACATGGACTTCACCAGATGGAACATACAGGAATCAAATTGACTACATAGGTGAAAAGAGACGATGGAAAAGCTCTATACAAAATGTCAAAACAAGACCAGGTGCTGACTGTGGATCAGACCATCAACTTCTCATATGCAAGTTCAAACTGAAGCTGAAGAAAATTAGAACAAGTATATGAGAGCCACAGTATGACCTTGAGTATATCCCACCTGAGTTCAGAGACCACCTCAAAAATAGGTTTAATGCATTAGACACAAATGACAGGAGACCAGA
>VMDO01022499.1:10813-33481 GCA_007922755.1 Pedetes capensis | reverse complement strand
CAAGGTATTTAATTTTCTGGTGGGTTATCATGAATGGAATTTTTCCTGAAATTTCCTTTTCTTCTTGTTTGGAATTGGTATAAAGAAAGGCTATTGATTTTTGTGTGTTAATTTCGTAGCCTGCAACTTTGCTGAAGGAGTTAATTAGATCCAGAAGTTTTCTGATTGAGGTTTTGGGGTCTTTCAAGTATAAAATCATATCATCTGCAAATAATGATAATTTGACCTCTTCCTTGCCAATCTGTATTCCCTTTGATTTCTTTCTCTTGTCTGATTGCCCTGGCCAGAACTTCAATTGGTTAACCCCCTCCATGTTGGCCTCCTAAGATCTGTCTGGAATTCTGCTCTGCACGGCAAGTCAGGATCCCAGCTTCCCTGAGTGGACGAACTCCTGAGGGCGCCCCAATCCTGCACTGTCAGGCTGTGACTCCAGCAGGTCTGACAGGAAGCCGCTGAGAGGTGAATCAATGTCACAGGGGCCTTGGGCAGAGGACAGGACATGAGCTGGGGGGTCTGGGCTGGGGCTCTGACCTCCGCTTGGGAGCAGCCCCGCAGAGACACAGGCTGAGTGGTCAGGGTCTGCCGCTGAAATCATAGCTCCTGACTATAATAGCTCACTGGGACCAAGAGCTGCATAATATTGTAGTTAGGAGCTAATCATTGTCTGCCTGCAGCCATACTGCTGTGGCGTCCGATCCCTTCAATCCTGGAAGCTAAGCAGGGTCGGCCTGGTTAGTCCTTGGATGGGAGACCACCTGGGAACACCGGGTGCTGTAGGCTTGGGAGAAGGGCCCAGAAACCCATTCCCAAAAATCAGTCTGCCATTGAAAACCCTACGAACAGCAGAGAAGCACTGACAATAGTGTTTTACCTGTTGTACAGAGGGTCGCTATGAGTTGGATGCTGGCCTGAAGGCGCCTAACAACCACCACTGCACTGGTGAACTAAGGTTAGAACCCTGCACTGGGCAGCACACCTTCACACACATAAATCCCCAGGTCTCAGGTCACCTTGGCCAGCTGCCTCATGCCAAAGGGCAAGTCACAGTAAACCTTGGGAGCAGTGGGGAGACGGTGCTGGGGAAAAGGGTCCCATCTGGTGCTCAAGGCTCCTGTGGTATTTCAGCGGACCACAGGACTCTGCCCTTTTTCATTACCTCCTGGCCAAAGTCATATCTTTACTTGAAAAACAAAGCCAACTCCTTCACTAGCTAAAATTGTGAAAGAAGAGCATTTCAGTGACTTAGTAGGTGGTGAAATCATAGAAGCAAAAATGAAGTAAGGTCTAGGGTGCTGAGCAATCATCACATCTGTGTGAAGGAATGGGGGCACAGTACAGCTGGGACAGCCAGAGGCGTTTGTAAGGGTTTAAGGAGCGGAGCAAGGCCAGATGTGGTGGGTAACGCACGCCTGCCATCCCAGCGCCTGGGAGGCCTAGGCAGGAGGGTTGGGAGTTTAAAACCTGCTGGGGTACATAGGGAGACCCTGTGTCCAAAAACCAAAAAGAAGAAAGGAGGGGTGGGGAGTGGTGTCACTCTGCCCCTGAATTTTACACTCCAACAGAGAAAGCATGCCAAGGAGGTCAGAGCTAAGGAAAACTCTCCAGGAGTAGAAGAATGAGGCAAGATAGGGTGGAAAGTGAACAGGAGAGCCCGACCCCATGGCAGGGTTGGGTTAGGGCCCCAGGCGAGCTGAAAGCAGAGTTCGGTTTTAGTATGAATGAGAGCCAGGAGGGAGGTCTCCACACAGAATGACTGCAGACAAAGCTCTGGGCAGTCCCTCAGGACAGATGGTAAATGGAGAGACTGAGGGGGACAGATGGAGCGGGAGTGCGGTGTCTAGGGACAACGTGGCATGTCTCCCTCTGCAGTGGTTCTGGACCCCACTGCCAGGACAGAGCCATTTATACCTTGGAAGGGTCAGCGGGTGTCCACCTCTTGGAAGGCCACAGCTAGCCCTGCCCAGGACGCGCTGCGTTCTCAGGGTTACACAGCAACTCTACAGTAACTGATGCTTTTTATGAAAAATGCCCCAAAGCCAGGCAACATGTCCCATACCCCAGTACTCCAAAAAAAAAAAAAAGGGCCCCTACAAAGTATAAAGGGGAAAAAAATCATCTATAATCCACCAGACAGCCAAAACCCATTAGGACCTTTTATTCTAAACTTTTCAGGCCACAAACATGCTTCAGGTGATACCAGAGCGGGGTGCTTTGTCACACGCCTGAAATCACAGCTACTCAGGAGCCTGAGGCAGGAGGATCGCAGGTTCAAGGCCAGAGGCAGCCTGTGCAACTTAGCGAGATGCTGTCTCAAGGTAAAAAATAAAATAAAAAGGGGGTTGGAGGGGCCACTTAGTAATAGAGTACTTGCCTAGCATATGCAAGGCAAGCACTGGGTTCAACCTCCAGTACTAAACATAAAAATTAAAAACTTTAAAAACTGGTATCATGTTCCCTAGATAGCTTTATATCATTTTTTTCCTTTCATTTCAGTCTCTCATATTGTTCACCAGTCTAAATACCCCTCATTTTGCTGACCAACTGGTATTCCAAGGTATGGCTCTAGCAAACTGATTCCACCAAGGGCCTAGCATGGGATCATTTTAGATCATTTTAGGTTATTTCCAATTTTAAGCAATGCTGCAACAGAAATCACCGCACAGAAACCATCACATGGGGAGTTGGGCACTGAGTTGGGCCTGTGTTCCCCGCACTCCAAAGGCCAAGGCAGGAGGATCGTAAGTTCCAGGCTGGCTTGGCCACCTAATGAGACCCTGTCTCAAAACTCCCAAATAACCACGTCACATGGACCGGGAAGGACCTCAGAAGCATACTGGCTGCTTTGCTTTGCAAGGCATTGCTTTGGCTCATAGCACCACAAAAATAAAAATAAATAAGCAAATATATAAATCACTCCGGTGCAAGGTGTGATAAAAAAATATATATACAGTGCAGGCTGTCACCGAGTGCCATCCAACAGAGAGGCGGGGGCTTTAATACAGGGAAGGGTGTGTGGAACCTTAGTGATGGAGTGTGGGAAGTTTCCACTAGGGTTGTGATCCCCACACTAAGGTTCAGAGTCCTCACCAGAACCCTCCAGTTCTCCTCATGTGAGAAAAGTGTGTCAATCACAATCCAACACGATCTAACAAGGTGATAACTTTCTTGACTTTGGCAGAATTGTGCGAGCTGGGTTTGTACCCAGGAACGCTAGGGTGAACTCAGAATTTTCTAAGGCCTTGCTACAGTGTTGAAGAAATGACACACAGAGACAGCGTGAAAAATGGGCAAACAGCTCCATTCTCTGTCATGACAATGTTCCAGGTCGGAGATGCCTTCCAGTACAGCAATTTCTGTCAGATAGAAACATTATGGTGCGTCCTCATCCACCTCATTCATTAGATCTGGCATCGTGTGTCCTCATCCACCTCATTCACTAGATCTGGCATCGTGCGACTTCTGGCTCTAGCCCCAAAGTCAAAATGACCATGAAAGGTAAGTGTTTTGAATTGATTCAGGACATCAAAGCAGCCGTGGCAGCCCAACTAAATACACTCCTGGAAGCGGACTTCCAGAACTGCTACAGAAAGTAGCAAGAACAATGGGATAAGTGTGTTTGAGGCCATGGGAGGATTTGAGGGAAATAATGCCACTGTGTCTTTTATTGTAATAATCTTTTAAATTTAAATATTCACCACTTTTATCACACTTATTTTGATAATCATTTTCTTAGGATGAATTCCCATTAATGGAATTAAAGGGTCAAAGGACAGAAACTTCTCTTTTTCTTTCTTCCTTTTTTTTTTTTTTTTTTTTTTTGTGGTACTGGGGGTTAAACCCAGGGCCTTGCACTTGCATGCTCTGCAAGTGCTGGACCACTGAGCTGCACCCTCAGCCTGTTTTTTTACTTTTTGGGACAGAGTCTCACTAAATTACACAGACTGCCTCTGGTCTCAAATTTGCAATCCTCCTGCCTCTGCCTCCCGAGTCCCTGGAATGACAGGTGTGCGTCACCACACCTGGTTAAGAGAGAAACATTCTTAAGGTACTTAGTGATACCACCAAGTTGCTTCCAAGAAGGCACTATCAACTACAGCATGCTCCATTTCCCTTCAATTTGAGGAACAGAAACCCAATCTCCTGTGACATGTACCTTTCACCTGCTATCAGTCAGACGTTAGCTCCTGAAGACCAAGATCCAGAGAATCGCAAATCTCAGTTTCAAGTAAAGGCGGACAATTCAGAGCACAGTAGCCCTGCTCACCTGCAGCTTCAATTACCTGCAGTCAGCAATGATTAGCAAATAGCATAGGGAAAATTCCAAAAAGTTCCAGAAAAAAATCCTAAATCTTAAGTAACTCTTACTACACTGTGTTGTTGTAATTGTTCTATTGTATTATTACCATCATTGTCAATCTCTTATTATGCCTAGTTTATAAATTAAACTTTATCATAGGTGTGTACCCCCATGTGTCTGTTGTTCTGTTGTACATAGGGTCGCTATGAGTTGGATCTGAATCAATGACATTCAACAACAACACAGGTACACAAGTGTATGGAAAGTCATAGTACACAGAGTTTGATATTATCTCCAGTTTCAGGCATCTGTTGGGGCATGCAACCCCTGAGGACAAGGGAGAGAAAGCTGGGCAGTCACGGACTGTGTGGGCTCCATGCTGGGCACAGGTGGCACCTAAGGAAGTACCCAGGAAAGACCCACAGAGCACGCACGTGAATCAGGGTGAGGGAGCTGAAGCAGAAGGGGGTCCTCTGACCAGGAAGAAGGAGGAGTTTTAATGGAGAGACAGCTGCTCTGCTGACCTCCAGGCCAGGACTGTGTCCGGGCGCTGCACGGCTTGTCCTGAGAGCAGATGGCCATCGCCCAGGGTCCAGCGAGCCCCACAGCCCCAGGAAAGAACTCTGGCTCTTCCCCAAAGCCTCCATCTCTCACCCAGTAACAGGCACCTTCCCAGGGAAAATGAGGCCAATTACTGAAGAGGGCAGTAGGAATCGCATCGCTGGGCACAGAAGGCAATACGGGACGTGTCTGAAAGTGGCAAATCGAGCAGAATTTATTGGTGAACATCATGGTCATAATCAATACCGTTAATTTTTCATTAAATCATAGTGTTCCTGAACCGTAAAAGTTAATATCCAGAGATAGGGAACAGTCAGCATCTGAGAAAATGGAATCATTTCGTGGATTTAGCGCGGAGATGCAAGCCAGGAGAACAAAATCCGAGTTCCAGAAATAAGCCAGAGACAAAATGAACCGAGAGAGGGGAGAGGAGAGGGCCCTTCGGCAAAACTCACAAGGCCCGGGCTGCGGGTCAGCGGGGGAGCCCTTGCCTAGATTGTGCCAAGCCCTAGGTTCCATCCCCAGCACTAGAAAAGAATATAAAAACCCATGAAGAACTTCAATGAAGTTTCCTTTCATAAAGTCTCGTAGTTCTATTAGGGCAAGAGTATATGTTTCTGCTGGGTTTGGTGGTGCACATCTGTAGGGAAACGGATTAAAGAGGAAGCCCGCCTCAAGGCCTGTCAGGCCTGCTCGGAGGCCTAAGATCTATCTCCAGAGCAAGATGGCCCCCAGTGACCTCTACCCTACATCCTGGCCTCTAACTCTAGCCTCTTGAGGTCGAGCCCACCAAGATGGCTCTGGCGTCCAAGTACTCTCCTTGAACTCCTCGATGCCTGATAGGCTACTACCCAATTACACAACATTACCCCCCTTGGTCAGTTAAGGAACATCCCCTGATTGGTCACCCAGTCAATGCTTCATTTGCATCTTCCACCTGATAGGTTAAGCCACAGTCACCTGATATTATGTGGCAGTCTCTGATTGGTCCAGTAAGGGTCTATAAGCGAGGTAAGCAGGGCACTCAGGGTCCACAACACTGACCCTCTCGAGAGGGACAGACAAGAGAAAGACAATAAAGAGCTATTTATGGAAGAGGACTTGGAGTTGGCGTTGTCCTTTGAAGCAAGGAGCAGCTATGAGCGTAATCCTCTGAGCCTGGCTCTCTGAAGGCCTCTCCGAGTAGCTGTGAGCGCAGCCCTCCTTCCTGGGCAGCACGGCACTCCATCAACGCCTGACTCACCCACCCGCAGTGGGTCTCCAACCATGGGGCTCAGCTCCTGGCCGGAGCACCACCCCGCAACCAGCAGCAATGCCCAACACACATCTGTGGTCCCAGTGTTATGGGAGGCTGAGGCAGAAGGACTCCAAGTTTGAGGCCAGAGGTCACTTGCTCGACATGTTGTTGTTGTTGTTAGGTACCATTGAGTCGGTATCCGACTCATAGCGACCCTCATAGGGTTTTCAATGGCGGACTGTTTTGGGATTGCCTTGGGAGTGGCTTGCCAGGTCCTTCTCCCATTTTTGTGGTGCTGGGAATTGAATTCGGGACTTCAGAGACTGCAGCGCAGCGCTCTACCAACTGAGCTAAACCCCAGCCCCAGGGAGACCTTATCTCAAAGTAAAAATGAGCATGAGGGGTACGACTCAGGGGTAGAATGCTTGCTTGGCATGCGGGAGGCCCTGGGTTTCACCCCTAATACACAGGCTATACACCCCTAAATTCCATACTGTTCCCCTTGGGTAACTTGCGCAGCTCCCCCAAGCCCTCTCCCTGACTCGGCTTTTCTGTTCCAGCCCAGCACAGCTCACTACTTGCAACAATCCGCTAGGTCAGTTTAGAAAGAAGCCCCCAGCCTCCACAACAACTGCTGGGGTTGCCTCGCCCCATCCCCAGGTATGGCGGATAACCCTGGCCTGACTTCACCAAGAATCCCCTTAGGTCGACTCCGCCAGGCCCTCCCTTCCCAGCTCTCTTCACTTGAGAATCCCCCACTCACGGCTCCGCTCTGAGCCTGGGCTCCCAACCCCACTGGCCTCTGCTGTGTTCGGCTGGGCCGCATTCTCTGCTGCCAGCTCTTCCCCCTTACAACCGCTCCTGAATGAAATCTGCTTTTCCGCTTTGATTATTCTCCATCTCTAGATTTTCTTTAACGAAACAAACGTTCTTGAAACAGGGCACATCCTCCCTCAATGGTAAGCACCCTGGCATTTGTGGTTCTCTTTCTTTTCTTCTGGTTTTTGTTGCATTTGGTTCTGTTTCTCTGTTTGTTGTTCTGAGGCATGGTGTTGCTGTGTAGCCCAGGCTGGCCTTGAACTTAACTCTGCACCCCCCTGCCTCACCCTCCTGAGTGCTGGGATTACAGGTGTATGCCACCCTGCCTGTTGGTTTTAGTTTTTTTCTTTTTTTCCTCGTTTTTGTTGGTTGGTTGGGTTGATTTTGCTTTGCAGTCCTGAAGGACTGAACTCATGGCCACAAGCTTGCTAGGCAAGCGCTCCACCCCTGGGCCACACCTCCAGCCCTTTTTTATTTTTCATTTTGAGATGAGATCTTGCTAAACTGCACAGGCTGCCTCTGCCTCCCCACTGCTGGGATCATAGGCGTGGCCACCTTGCCAGGCTCCTCCCCTACCTTGAGATGAGATCTCCAGAGGTTGAGACAGGCTCTCTCAAGGCCCAGGCTGGCCTGAAACTCGCAGTCCTCCTGCCTCTGCCTCGGAGTCCCTGGGCTCAGAGCCGGGCACCGCAGCGCCAGCATCTGTGTTTTCTGTACCTGCCAGGCTACTCACTTTGAGTTCCCCCCAGGAATGGATCACACTTTCCAGCACCTTCCGCAACCCTGACCTCCTCCATGTCGTGGCTCTCCCCAGAAACAGGCACTCAATGTTTCGGTGACTCTTGGCCAAAAACCTCTCTAGTGACCGCCCTGGACTCTCCCAGTGTCCGGGGATGCCCAAGGTCAGCCATGGAGCAAAGCCATCTTGCCTCCCTGCTTCTGTGGGGGCCATGGCGTTTCCCACCCTCTGTCCCAAGCAGACTCTCTCACTGATGCCATCTGGGCACAGCAGTGCAAGCCTGTGATCCCAGCCCTTGGGAGGCCGAGGCAGGAGGATTGTGAGTTCCATGCCAGCCCGGGCCTCGTGAGACCCTGTCTCAGTCTTGTGAGATCTCATCTCAAGGTTGGGGAGGAGCCTGGTGTGGTGGCCACGCCTGTGAACTCAGCACTCAGGAGGAGGAGGCAGGAGGATCATGAGTTTGAGGCCCGGAGGCAGACTGCATAACATAGCAAATGAGCCGGGTGCAGCGGTGCACACCTGTCATCCCAGCGGCTTGGGAGGCGGAGGCAGGAGGATCACAAGTTCGAGAACAGAGGCAGGCTGTGTAACTTAGTGAGACCCTGTCTCAAAAACGTAAAAAAATGGGCTGGGGGTGCAGCTCAGTGGTCCAGCACTTGCAGAGCATGCAGGCGCAAGGCCCTGGGTTCAACCCCCAGTACCGCAAAAAAAAAAAAAATTAAAAACATAGCAAATAATAAGTGAGCTGGAAAAGGGGAAGTCACAATAAAACCCATTATTTTGTAAAATGAGTGTCAATGACAATGATAAATGTTTAAAAATTAAAAATAAACAAATAAATAAAGTTATCTGCCCAGTAGCTGGAGACACTCAGGGCACAGTGACCATTGTGGGAGCTGAAGGAATCGGTTCCTGTGCAGAAACAACTTCCCCTCTGTTGTGATTTCTCCAGTTTACCCCATACCCACTTTGTCCTTTCCTCAGCGGAACACCGGCCCAGTCTCCTTTCTCATTTTTTTTTCTCACAAACGGAGCTGCCCCTGGAGCTGCCCCTGGAGTCGCAGCCTGCGCAAAGGCAGCATATGAAACTGAAGGCCACCGAGGGGCCGTGTGCAAAGGACAAGGGTGGAGAGGCCCCCAGTGGCCCAGAAGCGCTGGGATCCCTGCCCACCTGCCCCACTGTGTCCCCCGCCCTTCACCTCTCATCGCCTCGGCCTCCCTGATAACTGATCAAGGCCTTGGCTGTGAAAGTCCTTGTTCCCCGGCAGGCTGTATAAACATCCCATTAGGACAGGAAGCAATTTATTCACTTAAAATGGCCAACTCTCTCGTTTTTGTCTTAACGCACTGGTTCTCCAATGAAGTAAGTCTGCGCCTTTGAAAAGACTGTTTTCAAAAGCTCACGCGGGCCCCAGCTGGAAAAATAAATCTGAGATCGGCCGAGGCGGACTGACCTCAGCCCAGCCCTCCGATATGAAAAGAGCGGCACAGAAAAGGGAAATAATTGCTTTAGGGATTCCATCCAGAAAGTTAATCCCAAACGGCCCCAGGAGGGGAAGTCGGCAGGCACCGTGCAAATCACACCAGATTCTCCGCAAGAGGAGGGGATCAGCTGAGCTCAATGAGGCTGCAGGCCCCATCCTGGGCACTGCTGTGCCATCAGCATGAACAGTGTAACAGAGCCACGTTGTGCAGGCCTGGTGGCGCCCCCTGTCACCCCAGCACTGGGGAGGCGGAGGCGGGAGGATCGCGGGTGCCAGGCCCGCCTGGGTCTCCAGAGACCCTGCCTCAGCCTCTAGAGGTTTTTGTCTTCTGGTGGGGGAGGAGCCTAGCGGGGTGGCCCTGCACTCATGCCGGAGGTCAGGCAGCAAGATCACGAGTTCAAGGCTAGCCTGGGCCACTTAGCAAGATGCTATGTCAAAACAAACAAATAAGAATACAACATTGCAAGCCATTAGGGAAAAAGAAGGCATGGGCTGCAATGGTCAGGTAGAAAATTGCTAATAATAATAATTATAATAAAGGTTGCAATTATCCGTCACACCGTACACCAAGATCCACTTCCAAGAAATTAAAAAGGTAAGGGAATTAAAACAATATTAAGTAGACAACAGAAGAAGAGCCTTCTAAACAACTGAAAGCAGACTGAGAGATTTAAAAAGACAAAGGAGCTGGGGGACGCATCTCTAGGATGGAGGACTTGCCTAGCATATGTGACGCCTTGGGCTCCATTCATACCCCCCAACTGAAAAGAAATGGAAGGAAGGAAGGAAGGAAGGAAGGAAGGAAGGAAGGAAGGAAGGAAAGAAAGGAAGAAAGAAAAGAGAAAAGGGTGGGTGAGCATGTGTCTAAAAAAAGTAAAGAAAACGATGAAGACAAACAACTTTTTTGTTTGTTTGTTGTGCGGTGCTGGGGGTTGAACCTGGAGCTTCGCACATACTTTGCAAGTGCTCGGCCACTAAGCTGCTCCCCAGGCCTTTTTTTATTTTTTATTTTGAGTCAGGGTCTGGCTAAGTCACGTAGGCTGCCTTGGCCTCAAACTTGGAATCCACCTGCCTCAGCCTCCCAAGAACTGGGATCACAGGCAGATGCCAGCCCTGTCAGCTAAACAAACAACCTTTAAAAACACAAGAGATGAACTGGCGTGACAAGCAAAAGGATAGGATTTGATTTAGAAAAGATTTTACACAGGTGCCCCCATAGAACAACGGAAAAGACAGAAACAGACTTCCCCAAAGGAAAATCACAGGTAACCCCTCATCAGATAATAGAATTCGACCTTGCTAGTAACTGGTTTGTCACTCGTGGTATCTTTTTCTATTGATTTTCTAGTGCAAACGAACATCACTGTAAAATGCTGTGTGTTGTTTGTTACACTCACGTTCAGTCAATAAATATGTGTGGGGTGTCTACCAAATGCCGGGCCCTGTTCCAGAAGCTGGGACATGACTGAACAAAATGAAGAGCCCTCCCTCCGTGTGGCTGCATGCCACCCGGGGAATCCCGGATACATAACAGGCACTTTGCAAAGTGGGACATTTGCTCAAAAATACAGTGAATTCTGCTGCCGAGTGTCGTACAATGGAAAGGCAGGGATCTTCGATACGGAAAGCAGCAAGGGGCACCGTGCACCTTAGGCACAGTGTGTGCCAAGTTTCAACCTGGTTGATATGATTGTCACGAGTGAGAAACAGTTGCACAAAGGTGTGTTTGAAAGTGATTCGAAAGCATGGATCAGGAACAGCACTCCTGGTATGGCAATTTTGGTTAAGTAAACAATATGGTTGGGCTGGGATTTAGCTCAGTTGGTAGGGGGCTGCTCTGTGCTCTGAGGCCCTAGGTTCAATCTCCAGCACCGTAAAAATGGAGAGAAGGACATGACAATCCATTCCCGAAGCAATCAACCATTGTAAACACTCCCCAAACAGTCAGCCATTGAAAACCCTACGGAGTCCAAGGGACCTAACAGCAACAAACATGACGGTGCCTCCTCATCCACCTCATTCACCAGATCTGGCATTATGGGACTTCTGGCTCTCCCCCAGAGTCAAAGTGACTGTGAATCGTTTTGAATCAATTCAGGACGCTGAGGCAGCCACAGCAGCACAACTAAAGACGCTCCCGGAAGAGGACTTCCAGGACCGCTTCAGAAAATGGGAAGAACAACGGGCTGTGTGTTTGACATCAGGGTGGGTACTTTTTAGGGGGCTTCATGGTGATGTATCTTTCACTATAATATCATATTTTTAGAATCATGCTTTGTAAATAACACGGTGTGGATGTAAGTGGTAAAAGCCAAGGGAAGAAAATTAGCAGAGTATAATCTATGCAGAATTGTGGGGAAGGGGAGCGCAGGTTACAATTCAAATACAGAGTTAGAGCAGTCAGGTTGGGAGATCATCTGAATAAAGATCTGAAGGAAAGGACAGCAGCCGTGGGCTGGCTAGGGAAGGGCTGCCGGGAGCCAAGGCCATAAGTAACCTTTTACAAGATACCCTGATGGAAAAGGCAGGATTTGGTCAAAATAGCGGATGTCAAGTCACAGGAAATAGCGGATGTTGAGTCACAGGAAATAGCGGATTGTTGAGTCACAGGGCATTGTGACCTTTGAGCTGAGATCACCACCAGATAGCGGTTGTCAGGGTTACAGGAAGAAGGGAAAGTCCCCGACGCTTGTAACGTTTTGGTACCTCCCCCTCCCATGCGTATATAAGCTACAGCAAAAAAGTAAAGACTTTGGAGCTTGGTCAGACAGCCTGTCTTGCTCTCGTCCTTCGTGTCTCTTGTCTCTCTCTCATTCATTCGCCCTCTACTCTAGGTCCCTATTGAACAGCCCCGCGGGCCGGGGCAAAGGGTGGCCCAGGCAGAGGGAGCAGTCAGTGCTAAATCCCAGAGTGGGCGTGTGCCTGGCGTGATGATACGATGGCAGGGAGACAGGGCGGGGTAGAGTGAGTAGAAGGGAAAGGAGTCAGTGAGAAGATTCCAGACAAAACTGGTGGGAGAGCAGACCACGTAAGGCCTCAGTGGCCACGGTCGACATTTGGGGATTTTACTTCGAGCGAGGTGGGAGCCATGGCAGGTTGTTGAGCAGAGGAGTGCTCCAGTGTGACTGACACGTTAAAAGCATAGCTCGGACAGCTGGGATAGTCTGGGATTTGAGAGAGGCCACTGCAGAGGTCCAGGAGAGAGAAGACGCTGGCGAAGGAGGGAGGGAGAAGTGGTCAGACTGTGGATCGATCTGAAGATACAGCCAACAAGGATGTCCTGTGAGATGGTGTGTGGGAGGGGAGGAAAGGGCAGGAGGCAGGGAGGCACCCAGGGTCCTGACTCCTGCAGCTGGAAGGAAGATCAGCGAGGCTCGCTGGAGGAGGGAAACAGCAGGTAGCAAAAATCTTCAAATCATGGACCTTGTGGGGTCTCATTAAAGCAATTATTTTTCTTTTTCCTTTTTTGGGACAATCTGGGCTACATAGCCCAGATTGGCCTGGAACTTATGATCCTTCTGACTCTGTTTCTGGAGTATTGAGGTCACAGGCAGAGCCACCTCCCCGACCTGGAGATGTGATCTCGGGAGGTTGAGACAGGGTCTCAGGAGGCCCAGGCTGGCCTGGAACTTGCGATCCTCCTGCCTCTGCTTCCCTTGGGCTAGGATCACAGATCACAGCCAGGCTCCTCCCCCACACCAGGCTCCTCCCCCACCTTGAGACAAGATCTCCTGAGATTGAGACAGAGTCTCCCAAAACCTAGGCTGGCCTGGAGTTCCCCATCTTCCTGCCTCAGCCTCCCAAGTGCTGGGATTATAGATGTGGCCACCATGCCCAGTTCAGAGCAAATCTTACTGAATATTTTTGTGATAATTATAACAATTCAGAGACATGTACTGATATAAACTAGAAACAAGTGAGATGCTATGAGGCCTGAGCTTCACTTCACAATCCTGCAGGGAACGTCTTCAGGGTCGGGGGGGCACATGAAATATGGTGGGTAGAAGACTGACTATCATTTGAGCTCAGTGGTGGCGCATCAGCGGCTTTCGATAGCCTGGCTGCTTCTGAGTATGTGCGACAATTTCCACAATGAAAATATTTTTAGGTATGCCTGCTCTTTGGCCATGCAGTTCCTCTGGAAGGAGTTTATCCTACAATCTAAGGGCTTTGCACAATGATTTATTTATAAAGATACTTATCACAGTCTTCTTTATAATTACAAAAATAGAAAACCACAAACAATAGCTGATTAGCTAAATAAATACTATTAAGCCATCCAGTTGAAAAGGAGAAGAAAGACTGAAAATTGGTCTGGAGAATGTACAAATTTATGACAAGAATGACATTTTAAACAATGTGCAAAGAGGAATTCAGTCAATGATGTAAGAACAATTAAGTAGATATGTATAAAAATAAGAATGAAACTCTACTCCACACTTTATACCAAAATAGTCTCTAGGAGAGTCAAAGATTAAATACATAAAATGGACTCTTAATTTTAATAGTACTGGGGGTTGAACCCAGGGCCTTGCGCTTGCACGCTTTGCAAGTGCTGGACCACTAAGCTGTACCTCTAGCCCACTTTTTTCACTTTTTTGAGACAAGGTCTTGCTAAATTACACAGACTGCCTCTGGTCTCAAACTTGAGATCTTCCTGCCTCCGCCTCCCAAGTCGCTGAGATGACAAGCAAGCACCACCGTGCCTGGCTACAGGATTCTTTTTTATAACCTCAAGAATGGATAGGGCTATACTATACTAGGGATCAAAACTCAGAAGTCATAAAATAAAAGACCAATAGTTCTATATAAACATTAAAAGCTTTTCATGGCAAAAAAAAAAAACCACAGTGAGTTAAGTAAAACATTAGAAGCAAAATAAAAATAATATCCTAAATAATATTACCTTTTGCAATATATTATAAAAGGCAGATAATTTTCATCATAATTTAAAGAAGAATTTGCAACCAGGCATGGTGGCACATGCTGGTACGCCCAGCACTTGGTGGGTGAAGAGAGGATAATTGTGAGTTCTGGGCTAGCCTGAGGAGCAAGATCTTGTCTCAAAATCCAAGCATTAGGCATGTAGCTCAGTGGTTCAGTACCTGCCTAGCATGTCCAAAGATCTGAGTGATGCTCAAAGAACACGAGCAGAAAGTTCCCAAGACAGGAATTACAAATGGCTCTCAAGCACATAAAGAGATGTCCAACCCAACTCACAACAAAAGAGATGCAAATGAAAAGTGCCTTGTTACAGTATCTTTCACCTAGAAGGCAGATACAGATCAAGAAGTTTGACAGCGCTCTGCGGAGGAAAAGCTGTGGAGAAAGCGTGAATCAGTATGAGCTCTTTGAAGTGCAATTTGGCGATCCATATTCTGATTACAAATGCACGCTTTCACGAAGCACTTCCACCTCTAGAAATGTATCCTGCAGGCTCACCTGCACACATGTGGAATGATGCAGGAGCCCAGCCACACACACACACACACACACACACACACACACACACACACACACACACACGCACACACGAGCGCGCGCGCAATCAGATTTAATGATAGGAAGGAACTGTTGTTACTTTTGCTAAGAGTGACTTTGTATTTTCTTAAGTCCTCATATATTTAGAGCCTGCAGCCATAGCCCTGTGGCATCCGATCCCGTCAGGTCTCAGAAGTTAAGCAGGGTCGGGCCTGGTTAGTTCTTGGATGGGAGACTGCCTGGGAACACCAGGTGCTGTAGGCTTGGGAGAAGGACCTACCAACCCACTCCCAAAAATCAATGTCATTGAAAACCCTATGAACAGCAGATAAACAGCCGGACACAGACTTGACGGCACCTAACAACAACGACAAAACAACAACAACAAAATATATTTAGAGATACATACTACAATGAGCTGGGGTTTAGCTCAGTTGGTAGAGTGCTGAGGCCCTGGGTTCAATCCCCAGCACCACAAAAATGAGAGAAGGACCTGGCAACCCACTTCTGAAACAATCCCCACCCTCAAAAAGAAAGAAATGAGCCACTGAAAACTCTGTGAATAGCAGAGAAGCACTGACACAGTACCAGGCTTGGCACAGTGATGGGGAGTGCTTTACTCGTACATAGGGTCACTATAAGTTGGACCGCACTCAAAGACATGTGATAACAACAACATACTAAAATAATTACATGCAATGATATAAAAACCTGGGATTTGCTTTAAAACAATATAGGGAGGAAAAGGGTTGGCAGATGGGGCATAGATGAAGCTTGGTCACCAGACAACCCTAGGTGACGGTCCGTGGGTGTTCATGATACTTGAATGTTCTATAATAAAACCTCAACAAGCAGTGCATGGGGTGCCCACCTGTAATCCCAGCACTTGGGAAGCGGAGGCAGAGGATGGATGCAAGTTCCAGGCCAGCCTGGGCTATAAAACGAGACCCTGTCTCAAAACCACCAAGAAATTATAAAAATAAAAATAAATAGGTAAATGGACAAAACCCCAATAACTAAAAACATCAGAGTCAACTCAAATATTCATTCGCGTGAAATCTGTTAAATAAATTATGGTACAGTCAAGTAATGAAAGAAGCATGCAGCTGTAAGAATAGGTTCTTTATATCCTGGTATATAATGTCCAGGAAGACATTAATGAAAAAGCAAGACACAGAACCTTGCACTGAATGCTACAATATCTATTTTTTAACTTAAAACCACACATACTTGCTTGTAAATGTATACAATGTCCATGGATGAAGACACACAGACTGGAACACCGTTGTCCTTGGGGAAGGGGAGTACGTACTGGTGGGAAGGACAAGAACAAAAGGGACACTTTCACTATAGACACTTCCCTCTCTTTTGAAACTTGTCCCAACACTGTATTATTTATTCAAATAAGTAAATAAAATTTATGATTGTAAAAACACATACTAAGTCATTAGCAGTAGTTCTCGCTAGAAGTTGGTGCATTAGCTGCTGTTGCTGTAACAGAAGGAACAGCCCAAACTTAAGGGAGAAGGGATCTATTGGGGGAGGCTCACAGATAGTGGATCAGTCCAAAATGGCGGCAGGGCAGGTATGGCGGAGGGGGCAGCAGGGCTTATCGCTGACAACCTCACAGCATAGTGAACAAGGAATAGAGAGGGAGAGCTGAGCCTCAGGCCTGGGGTGGGGGCAAAACCTCCAAAGTCCCGCCCCTAAGGATCTGCTTCTGCCAAAGGCCCACCTCCCAAAGTTCCACAACCTCCCAAGACAGCGCCGCCACTTGGGGAACAGGTGACATGACATTTGAGGCCAGTTCAGGTTCAAAACATAACAATGGGGTTATAGGTGATTATTATTTTCCAAATATTCGACAAGGAACATATATTCTTATGCAATCTGTGGGGAGAGGATTTTTGAAAAAGCAAAAGCCTGGAAATGCCATGATCAAAGAGCTAACCTCAACCATCCAACAGATCAACCACTAATTCCCAGTCACCTGATCCCAACACAGCCCTCTTCGCCAGGGCCACACCTTCCAGTGCACTGAGCACCCAGGTAGCCAGGGGCCAGGCTAGAGGAAGCCCATGACCCTGAGGTTTGGCTCCACACTGACAGTACTCCTGATGAGGCTGGGAGGGGAGCGGCAGGAACGCCAGCAGGCGATGGCAGTGTGACGTAAGTACAGCATGAAGACACCATCCACAGCTTAAGTAACCCAAGGAGGCTCATTGGAGGAAAGGAATTTTGCAGCCGGGAGGCATAAGATCCTTAAAGATGGGTCGTAATTGGACTTGAGATTATATGGGGATGCCTCAGTTTAGTGTCAATGATAAATCAGCTGACCGCATCTGTTAATTGGTCTCCCTTGGTGATTCAGCACCAAAACTCTTCCTAACCATTTGCACTGGTCGCCCAGTGCAGAGCTGAATTTGCTTGTCCTTCCTCTCCATGCTTTTGAACGCTGACCGGGTACCAGAACAATAGTGGGCTCCATGCTCCATTTATGGTCTCCAGCCATTATGCCAAGTGAATTCAGTACCCTTAACTAACTGTTTCTCTAACAATTTTACCTCCGTTCCATCCAAGAAAACCTACCTGTGGCCACACCCACGGTCCCTGCACCCACCCACCCTGGTTCTCATTCTGAAATACTAAGCTCCAGATTTTCATCCTCAGACCATGGCCTCGCACTTCACCAACACAGTCTCCCCCATCACCTTCCCTCAGCCCTCCAGACCCTGACTCCTCAGCACTGATGCGAACCACTGCTGTCCCTTCCTACTCCACCCAGCCAGCCACGTCAACTGGAGCCACTCCTTCCCAATATCCTCACTCCATCACCTCCTACCTCTCTGTTCTGTGTACCCCAAGAGAATCGTCTACACCTCAACACCATCTTTACCCCATCCTGCACAGATGCTAATCAAGGCATGCAGGATTCCCCTGGAGCCCCTAAATCCTATTTCCCAAATCCATCCCAGAACTCCCCACAAAAAATGCAGCCTTCCACTTTGTGGGAAGTGAAGTAAGTCAGGCCATGGCTGACAAATGCTTTCATTTGCGTGTAGAAGTTTTTAAAAGGTTGATCTCATAGAAGTAGGGACTAGAATCACGGTAACCAGAGCCTGGGAAGGGTGTCAGGGAGGGGGAACTGAGAGAGGACGGCTAGCAGGTGCAAAATGCAGAAGAAGAACGTCCAATACTCCATAGCACAGGAAGGTACTATAGTTGACAACAATTAATGGTTGTTTTTTTTTGGTGGTACTAGGGGGCTGAACTCAGGGTGTTGTGCACATTTTGCAAGTGGTCTACCACTGAGCTTCACCCCCAGTCGTTTTTGTTTGTTTGTTTGTTTACCTTCAGACAGGGTCTCGCAGGCTGCCCTGGTCTTGAACTTGCGATCCTCCTGCCTTCACCTCCCAAGTTGCTGGGATGACAGGCAAGTGCCACCATGCCTGGCTTTCTAATTGTATTTTTCAAAACAGTTAATAGAGAAGATTTTGAACATTCCCAACACAAAGAAATGGTAAATGTTTGAGGGGATGAATATGCAAATTAGCCTGATCTGATCATTACACATTCTACACATGTATTGAAATACCACACTGTACCCCAAAGATATGTACAACTATGTGTCAAATTAAAAATAAATAAAATGTTGTTGTTGGGTGCCATTGAGTCAGTGTCCAACTCATAGTGACCCTGCATACAACAGGTGAAACACTATTGTCTGTGCTTCTCTGCTATTCATTGGGTTTTCAATGGCTGATTGATTTTTGGAAGTGGGTTGCCGGGTCCGTCCCCCAACCCTACAGTATCTGGTGTTCACAGGCAGTCTCCCATCGAAGGACTAACCAGGCCCGACCCTGCTTAGTTTCTGCGATCTGCTGGGGTCTGACACCACAGTGGTATGGCTATAGGCAAAATAAAATATACCGATATATTATAAAAAAGAAAGAAGTGTGGTCATCCGATTGCTCTTTGAAAAAAACAGGTTACCGGTCCAGAATGGATTCAGTGTTTCAGCCTCCCGTCTCCTGCAAGTTCACCAACTCTGGAATTCAACCTCATTCCCTCTCTTGTTTCCCCCAAAGAGGGATCTCATTTGCTTCACCTCCGACGCAGGTATCGGGTCACCTTGGGTTTGCTCTGCCTCATCCATCTCCCCAAGCCTTGGCCATTTGCTTTGCGGTGGCTGTTGGCAGGATAGGGACATCGATGGCTCCTTTAGGGCCAAGGGGGCCCAAGGCATGAGGGTATCACAGGAGCCATGTCACGCCCCCACGATGTCTAAGCTGTGCCTGTGAGCCTGCCTCCCCAAGGGGTCCACATGGATTAGAGAGCCCATTCCGGAAACACAAGGCTATTCATTCCTCAACATTTCAAGTCTGACCCATCAGAATGAGAAAATACTAAAAATAAAAAGAGAGCTAGGACATAAATTCTCTATTTCTCTCTCCAAAACACTGTCCCAAAACAGCCCACTTGTGGACCTGCTGTGTGGCTGAGACATCACGAGACAATGTGGGACCTAGCAATGAATCCCTTGGCATCTTCTCTCCATCTTTTTCCTCTCTCGCTTCTCTTTTCCCTCATTCTTGATGCCCTGGGCCGGCACCTGCCCCAGAGCGCTGAGCACTCAGTTGGGCTCAGCTCTGCCTCTCAATAACAGGCCTTTGAACGCTGGGAATTCCACTTCCTTCCTGTCTGGAGGCTTTGAACCTGACTTAACTCTCTTAATACCTGTATCTTTTTTTATACACCCTGAAAGATGGAGACAATGATCCACTGAACCTCTACAAGCCCACATCGGTCAAGGATCTTCACATTTTGCCATTTTGGTTTGATTTTATTTTGAAAAAGAAAAAAGAGAAGGAAAGCAGATAGCACAAATACAAAGGAAGCTCTTCACCGCTCTCTCTGAGCCCCCATTTGCTCACTCCCCAGATACAATCATCATCGTCTTAAATGTAGTGTTTATCATTTCTGTTCATGTTGTTTGTTTGTTTGTTTTTGCGGTACTGGGGGTTAAACCCAGGGCCTCATGCTTGCATGCTCTGCAAGTACTGGACCACTGAGCTGCACCCCCAGCCCATTTTTTTACTTTTTCTGAGACCAGGTCTCGCTAAGTTACGCAGACTGCCTCTGGTCTCAACCTTGCGGTCCTCCTGCCTCTGTCTCCTGAGTTGCCCGGATGACAGGTGTGTGCCACCGCGCCCAGCTACCCTCATGCTCCTAATGAGAAAGGACGTGGTAGCCCACTCCCAAAAACAGCTATTGAAAGCCCTATGAATAGCAAAAAAGCACTAATGTGGTGCTGGACACTGCACAGTGCCAGGGAAAATTTTGTTCTGTTATACATGGGGTCACTATGAGTCAAAGCCAACTCAGTGGCACCTAACAACAACAACAGGCAGTTACTAAAAATAATTCTGTAGACTCTGAACAACATGGAAAACATTCATTATTTATTGTCAGGTGTAAAATAAATAAATTGCATGATCATCATTTGTAAAGAAATTATGCCAAAAGGACCCAGGAACCAGCTTGGAGGGGTTACCACTGACATTGAAATAAACAACAACAAGAGGTTATAACCTATCAGACACCAGGAATGTATAAGTCCATACAGATACAAAGGAATGAATGGATGAAGGTCATGAGAGTCTCTGGCTCACAGAACAATGCCAATAAATGGAGAAGAAATGATGGGTTTAGAAAGATTATCATACTGTTGAAACTGAGTTAGCTCAGTTGGTAGAGCACTGCTCTGAAGTCTCTGAGGTCCCTGGTTCGATTCCCAGCACCACAAAAATGGGATAAGGACATGGCAACCCACTCCCGAGGTAATCCCGAAACAATCAGCCATCGAAAACCCTATGAGGGTCGCTATGAGTCGGACACAACTCGATGGCATTTAACAGCAACAACAACATCATGTAGTTATCCCATGGTTACATATGGCAGCCACTGTAGTAACAGTTGGGGTTGTTCTGTTTTATCTGAGACAGGGTCTCTGTATGTAGCCCAGGCTGGCCTCAAATTTCTAATTCTCCTGCCTCAGCCTCCCAAGTGCTGGGATTCTAGGCGTGCCTGACCACACCCAGCTTCCTCCATCGAAATAGCTGATTCAGCAAGAATCACTGGCAAATTCTGAAAGTGGTGTGTATAAATGTGAAAAGTACCTCATATCCACATAGTTGCAAGGTATTTCTCCACAAAATACATATCACTTACAAAGAGGGCGAGAGTCATTTTACACTGCTACGCTTCAGAGACCTGACAGATTCCACCTTAAGTCACTGATCAAAGGTTTGGGATGTTGTTGGTGGTACTGGGGGATGAACCCAGGGCCTCGCACATACTTTGCAAGCGCTCTGCCACTGTGCTGCATCCTCAGCCCACTTTTATTTTTGTCTCTTGAGACAGGGTCTGGCTGAGTTGCAGAGGCTGCCTCTGGCCCCAAACTCATGATTCTCCTGCCTCCGCCTCCCGAGTCACTGGGATCACAGGCGTACTTCACCAGCTCCCACTGATCAAAGTTCATATGACAGCTCATGGGACAGGTCACATTATCTGTCACCTGATCAGAAGCCACGAGAAGATTAGCTCCTCATCACTTCTGTGAGATTTCTAACAAAGCCTCACAACTTAAACTGTGAGGAACCATCAGATAGGAAACGAGGGACATGTTGCCACATCCAGGTGGCAAATACAAATGAAACAAATTAAAAAACAAAACACACAACCTAATATATCTTTTTAGCCTAGAAGAAACTAAAGAGACATCAGCGATAAGTGATAAATGTGACTGTGGATTGGATGATTTAGCTATGAGGAGCAGTACTGGGATAATGAGTGGAATCTGAATGGAGTTTGTGGATTAGGTGGTGGTGTTACATGATGGGCCTGCAGCCATAGCCCTGTGGCATCCGATCCCAGCTAATCTCAGAAGCTAAGCAGGGTCGGGCCTGCTTAGTCCTTGGATGGGAGACCGCCTGGGAACACCAGGTGCTGTAGGCTTGGAGATGGACCCAGAAACCCACTCCCAAAAATCAATCAGCCATTGAAAACCCTATGAACAGCAGAGAAGCACTGACGATAGAGTTTCTCCTGTTGTACACAGGGTCGCTGTGAGTTAGACACCAACTCCAGGGCACCTAACAAACAATTGTGCAATGAACATTTCCCAATTCTGATGATTACAGAGTGGTTGTGCAGCACAGTGTCTTTGTGGAAAATATGTTCTAACACAGGGGACATCAAAACAAAATACCTGAGGTTGGGGATTTAGTAAAGAAAACAGAGTCAGAGGAGGTACCAGGCATTATAAGAACCTGTTCTCACAGGAACTAACCCAGTCTCATGCGACCTACGTTCATCTCCCAGTGCCAGGGCCCTCGTGACCCACTATCTTCTGCTAAGCCACATGTCTTAAGGTTCTCTTCCTCAACACTGCCACACAGAGAGCCAAGCTTCTAGCACGTGAACACCCCATCCAAGCCATAGCAGGAAAGGTGTCTCCGAGCCGTGTCCGACTCATAGCGACCCTCATAGGGTTTTCAATGGCTGAGTGTTTCGGGATTGCCTTGGGAGTGCATTGCCAGGTCCTTCTCCCATTTCTGTGGTGCTGGGAATCAAACTCGGGACCTCAGAGACTACAGAGCAGCGTTCTACCAACTGAGCTAAATCCCAGCCCCAGCAGGAAAGTAGGAAAGAACAAATGTAAAGATGAGCTCTCCTGGAATACTCATATTGGAGATGACTGGGCAGTTGGTAGCAACTGTTACATTTTTCTCTGTTCATACACACCCCCCTGGGTCTGATGTTCATAAGAAGAACTAAAGTGTTATTTTTAAAAAGCAAAACCAGGAGCCTGGGGAAACAGCTCAATGGTGGCATGCCTACCTAACATGAGGTTTGATCTCCAGAACGATGAAGAAGGAGGAGGAGGAGGAGGAGGAGAAGGAAAAGAAGAAGAGGATGGAGAAGGAGGAGGAGAAGGAGGAGGAGGAGGAGGAAAAGAAGAAGAGGATGGAGAAGGAGGAGGAGAAGG
>VMDO01022499.1:0-10713 GCA_007922755.1 Pedetes capensis | reverse complement strand
AGCAGAAGAAGAGGAGGAGGAGGAGGAGAAGGAAGGGGGAGGGGGAGGGGAGGAGGAGAAGAGGAGGAGGAGGAGGGTGAAGAAGGTGAAGAAGAAGGAGGAGGAGAAGAAAGCAGCAACAGCAATAAATGCACTGGAAGCCTGCTCAGAACTGTCCACTTGGGGTCCATTTTCCTGAGACCATCTGAAGTGTCAGAGAGAAAATCTCATTTCACAAAATTAGACGCTTTTCTTCTTGTACTTGATTCCTGTGGAAACTCTTTTCTCCCGACCCGCGTTCATCTATTGAGCTGCGAAAACTGAGCCAATCGCAGGGTCTGCCCTTGGAGGGGCCGTCCAGGTGCGGATTGCAGCGCAGGCTGAGAAGTGAGTTACCTAATCTTCAAAGAGGATGCCTGCCACCCCATTCAACACGATGAAAAGCAATTTGTTTAAGGGGAGAAAAGCCATTTGAACATGAAAATTGGTTTAACAACAATGTGCCTGATAAAAACAGCATATAAAGGAGCTGGCTCGCGAGCCTGTCTCCACTCCCAGTGCAGGGCCCCCGATAATCTCACTCATTACCCTTTCTCTCGGCCGCCACTGTGATGGAAAATGAGGCTCTCTCAAGGAAAAATCAGGGTGAGACTTTTTTCTAACCTCTGAAGCAGTGAACCAGGAATGTTCACACATTCTATTAAAAAGAAAGAAAGAAAGAAGAAAGAAAGAAAGAACGAGAGAGAGAGAGAGAGAGAGAGAGAGGAAGGAAGAAGGGAGGGAGGGACGGAGGGAGGGAGGGAGGGACAGAGGGACAGAGGGAGGGAAGGAAGGTCGGTCTAGTCATTCTGTTCTTTCCACCTGAACATATCCAGAGGTTTCAGTGTAAGCATCCGTTGTTCAACCTCAAAAGCTCCCCTTGATGGTACCCCAACACCCGGAGTTATTTGCTCAGACGCCACATGCAATCGCGTTTTACTTTAGCATGAGATTCTTCACTCGTTAACAAGCATCGTTAGGGACGCTGCTCAATTCCAATGGGAGAAGGCTGTGCGATCCACTCCCAAGACCATCCCGAAACAGGCAGCCATTGAAAACCCCACGAGGGCCTATGAGTTGGATGCCACTCCACGGCGTCTGACAACCACACAACAAGACGTTCAACCCCAGGCCAGCGCCCACGGCCACAGAGACCACGGCAAGGTCACATGCTCCCTTTGGTGACTCCCTCTCTTGCAAAATGGGCCACGCTCCCCTCCGACACCTCTGTGCCTGGTCCTTCCTGTCCCGCACCACACAATGACACCAGCTGTTTGCCAGGTCAGGAGCAGGCCTTCTCTTGCAAGACTATGAATTGGTTTCTGTTTGTTTGTTTGTTTGTGGTGGTGATGTTTTGTTTTGCTTGTGGTACCTGGAGGTTGAACCTAGAACCTCACACATACTTTCCAAGTGCTCTACCGCAAGGCTGCACCCCAGCCCATTTTTATTTTTTATCTTGAGTCGGGGTCTCTCTAAATTATGCAGGCCGCCATCGTCCCCAAACTCAGGATCCTCCCGCCTCAGCCTCCCCAGTGCTGGGATCACGGGCGTGGCCACAGCGCCAGGCCCCTCCCCCACCTTGAGCAGAGATCTCGCGAGGCTGAGATGCCCGGGCTGGCCTAGACTTCATGATCCTTGAGCCTGCGCCTTCCCTGTCACTGGCCTCTCAGGAGGCTGCCTCCACACCCGGCAAAACTGCTATGAGGTCCCGAAGACCCTCTTCCTTGTCCCAGGCCTACAAATGACCCACACCCAGGTCCTCTTCATGGCGTGCAGCTGAAGGCAGGTGCCGCCAAGGCCTCGTGGGAAGGGAGAGGCGAAGGCCGTCTCCTCTGGATCCCTGCGACATCCCACGGGAGCGGGGGAGCGAGTGCGCTCGGGAGTGGCGCCGGGATTCATGCCGGGTCCGGGCCCGCCGGCCTCGGCTGCCCCTGGGCAGCTGCCCAGGCTCCCTCCCGTTCCTGCCAGAATCCCTGCCCGGACGCGGGTGTCTGGAGGAGAGGGCAGACGAGGGGGGGGGTGCCTGAGGGTCGCACGCCAACCTCGGGACAGAGAGGGGCCCGCCGGGGACCAACTGGCGCCGTGCAGAGCGGAGGCTGAGGGGGCCGAAGGCTCCAGGCCGTGCGCCCCGACCAGACAGCGGCTCCTCTCTGCTCCCGGCATGGGCCTGCTGTCTGCCTCTCCCCTGCAGTCAGGGAGAATGAGTAACAGAGGTGGCAGTGGTGGGTCACGAGTGGCCAAGCTGGACCCGTGAATGAGCACCGAGGTGGCTTCAGCAGGGCCACGGCAGTGCCCATGAGGGGCCCCCTGCCTTAACGGGCAACCTGGGAGGTGTCTTCGCCTCTCTCCACACAGCCTTAGGGGTGGAGAGGGTGCGCCAGGGCAGGGCACCAGGATCCTGCCCTTCGGCCCGGGGCAGTGGCCCCCAGCTGGAAGGAGGCCGATAAGCATTGTGTATGAATCGTCCCCCACCAGCTCGCGTTTGAACCTTGGTCCCCACTGGCTGTTCTATTTTGGGAGGCTGTGGAACCTTTCTGAGGCTGGGCCTCACTGGAGGAGGTAGGCAGTGGGGGTGGGGCCTTGAGGACCTGGGACCCGGGCCGCTTGTCCCGCTCTCTGCTCCCCACCAGCCAGGACGTGGAGACAGCCTCCTCGCAGGCTCCCGCCACGCAATGCTCTTTCCCAGCGTGGGGCCAAGCGACCCTGAGCCAGAATAAACCCCGCCTCCCTCGGCTGCTTCTGTTAGGTGTTTTGGTCACAGTGACAAGCACGCCAACTGCCGCAGAGGCAGACAGCCCTCTGTGGGCTCCCAGACAGCGCAGGGTTGGGATGCCAGCTTCCCAGTGTAGACCACGGCACGCTCAGGTCACAGCCGCCTCACAGGCTGAGCAGGACCTGGCCCTGTGCTCCCCACCTGGCCAAGGCCATGTGACTACTGGCAGCCTCTCCTCCTCCTGGGCAGAGTGACAGGTATCCAGTGGGGAGTCAACCTTCCTGCCTGCTTCCCTTTTCCACTTTTAGACCTGGGGAGAGGGTGGAGAAGACCCAGAGTCAAAGCCTCCTCCAGTTTTGGGCGCCTCTGTGAGGGTTACCAGCCAGCCAGCGGCTGCCTTCTGTTTAGAGGATCTTTACGAGTCTTGTGCACAGGCAGGAGAGAGCCCAGGGCTTAAATTATTTGCATAAGTAAAGAAAACTGAGTTATGAAACACTGTGAATGCTTTAGGAACTGATCTAGCTTCTGGGGTAGAAGATTAAAGCGGCCAGACAAGGTCCGAGTTCTCACAAAGCTTAGGTTCTAGTGCATGAAGACGGATGACTCACAAGAGGACAAGGAGAAAATTTCAGTACGTGACAGGTGCTGTGGGAGGGAGGGAGGAAGGAAGGAAGGAAGGAAGGAGAGGAGAGGAGAGGGGAGAGAGAGAAAGGGAAGGAAGGAAGGAAGGAGAGAGAAAGAGGAAGAAAGAAACAAAGAGGAGGGAGAGGGAGGAGGGATAGGAAGGAAGGGAGGAAGGAGAGAGAAGAAAGAAAGAAAGAAAGAAAGAAAGAAAGAAAGAAAGAAAGAAAGAAAGAAGGGAGAAGAGGGAGGAGAGAAAGGAAGGGAGGGAGGGAGGGAAGGAAGGAAGGGAGAGAGGAGAGAGAAAGAAAGAGGAAAGAGAAAAGAAAGGAGGAGGAGAAGGGAGCAGAGGAAGGGATGGAGGGAGGGAGGGAGGGAAGGATGGAGGGAGGGAGGGGCTGGCAGAATGCTGAGATGCTGGAGAGAATGACCACCTCCTTACAGACGAACATGAGGGCTGAGGCGTGCACAGGAAAGGAAGCCGACAGCAGAATCCTAGTGAGGAACCAGCTGGACAGGGGCAGCAGCAGGGCAAAGGTCTTTAGAGGCTGAGCTCTACCTCAGAGGAACAAAGACAACCAGGGCAGAGCTAAGGGTGGCCGAGTTCAGGCCTCCTCCCCTGTCTGTTCCTGGGCTGGCTAGGTCCTTCTTTGCGCCTCAGGACCTTCATCTGTGAAATGGGAATATTACTAACATCCATCTTAGAAGCTGTGAGGACTGAATGCTGTAACACACGTAAAGTATGGGTATCAGCCACGCAGTACATAACATATAACAGGGGGCCCCCAAAAATATATACACAACGTAAGGGATGTTGTCTATGTTTCACGTTTCAAAGTTAAACTAACTAATGACAGCAATGTGCAGCATGACGTTTGCTCAAAAGGTAGAGTTAATCAAATGAACGCTAGCGCCACCCTGCGGCAGGCGGGACGGGCAAAGAAAACGGCAGGATCGTGGTCGGGTTCAAGGATCACGCAGGATCATTTGGAAGCGGTATCTGAAATCTGAGAACACTGGGGAAGTTCCTGGCAAGCAGAGGGGTGAGGCCCCCTAGACCTCCAACCCCCAACAGTGGCCCGCATCGGTGGTAAGCCTGGGGCAGGGAGTGCTATGTGTGGTGGGCACGGGAAGACCCGGGCGGCCTCCCACAGCAGCAGGTCCTGGCTCTTCTGCTGTGTGGCGTCAGAACCCCATGGCCAATGGGAGGGTTTGATACGACTTTTTTTTTTTTTTTTGAGAAATAAAAATGTTCAATTGTTGAAATACACTGGTAATCTGAGTAAGTTACATTGCAGTAGTAAGTAGGTATACATGTCATTAGCAAATCCCGAACTTTCCAGATGTCCCACTAATCATAAATCATAAGTCCTTGAAAACAGTATAGTATTAACATGAGAAGATGCCATGACTACACAAAGGTTGAATGGGAGACTTGGTGCCTATGAAATATTTGTAGTTGCATAAGCCTTTGACTAAAGAAAATAGGAATTTAATCAACATGTATATGGCATGGAAATTTAACTTTTTAGTTTATTTTTAAATATTGCAGTGTGATTTGACTCTTGTGTGTGGAGACCAGGCTGTGCCCTGCTCCTAGATTCTCAATACTTCATGGGACAGTGTAGCTTTCAGGCTGCACCTTGCCCTGAGTGACTCCATTTTATAAAGCACCAGGTGGCTCCTTTCTGAGTGCAAATTCTGAGGCCCAAAACTCTGCATCTTGTGTCTGCGAATAAACAACCACCATCTGTCCAGCATGAATCATGAGGCATAAAGTGATAACGAACTTATTTATTCAAATAAAATACCACCACCTATGAACTCGCCAAGTTAAATCGGTACCACACAGATACACAGCCGTAACCAAGACCATATCAGAAAAAGACAAGCCCACGAGCTCATCAGGCTCACCAGACCCACGAATGACGCCAGCCCCTCACCTGAACCATTGCCGCAGTCAGGCGGCACGTTGCTTTGACAGAGAGACAGACCAAAGCAAGCTTATGAAAGGAGATACTTACTGGGGGCTCACAGTTAGAGGCTCAGCCCATCATGGCGGCGGAGCAGGAGTGAGTGGCTGGTATGGCAGTGGCAGGGCCTGTGGCAAACAACGTCATACCTTTGTCATCAGGAAACAGACAGCGGCCAGAAATGCAGGTCTGGGTGAAAACCTCCAGGGGCCTGTGCCCCATGATGAGCTCTGTAGAGATTCATCCCGCACCCCAAGGTTCCCCGACGTCTCAGGGCAGCGCCGTGAGCTGGGGACCCAGCCTGCAAACACGTGCCCTTTGGGGGACATTCAAGTTTAAGCTATAACAATCACATAAAAGGAGGGGCACCTAGCAGCGGGGTGCGGTGTCACCCACCAACCTGCCATCATCAAAGTGTCCAGCGCATGCGTTGTGGAGTGGATCGGCAGCCAACTCCCGCCTCTGTCCCCAGAGCTTCCGTCCAGCGGGACAGCCTTGCTCAATGAGGCCATTTGGACCCACATGTGTCCAGACCCAGTTCTGACCTGGAGTCAGCTCTGCATGACCCGCTGTTTCACCTGGACTCCTTCGCTGTCCAACCCATCTGCCCGCTGCAGCGCCTCTCTTCACGTACTCTCAGCTCTCGGCTATCGCTTTCATTGACCTCCGCAGCCTCTTTAACCCTTAATAGCCATAACGTAATATTTACAAGGTGTGAGCTAACGATACAGTGAATGTTTATGTTTTAAAAACTAATTGCAGTAAAAGGCAAATTGCCATTCATCACCTTCAAAACACTTCCTTGTCTTCAAAAACTCTTACCCCATTGTTCCCGCCACTTTCTGAAGCGGTTCCGGAAGTCCGCTTCCGTGAGTGTCCTTGATTGCGCTGTCATGGCTGCCTTGATGGCCTGATCAAGTCAAAACATTTGCTTTTTATAAGAGGGTAAGGGGGCACCTATATGAACAATGTACACCAAAATGCATATATGGAAACACCACAATGAAAAGCATGTCAGAATGAATCACATTAAGGTGTAAAAATGTCCAATAAAAAAAAAAAGAATCTTTTCTTTCTGACATAAAAAAAAAATTTTGCTTTTGACTTGGAGGAAGAGCTAGAAGTCACAGTGCCAGCTCCAGTGAGTGCGGTGGATGAGGGTGTTTTTACAGGCACTGCTACGCCAGAAGCAATGTTTGACCCAGAACATTGTCATCATGGAAGATAAAACTAAATGCTCACCCTATCTTTTGATCACACATCACATATTATTGTATAAAGTGTAATGTGTATTCTATGTTATTGTTGTTGTTAGGTGTCGTTGAGTTGGTGTCCAACTCATAGCAACCCTACGTACAACAGGTGAAACACTATTGTCAGTGCTTCTCTGCTGTTCATAGGGTTTTCAATGGCTGATTATATTTTGGGAGTGAGTTGCTGGGTCCTTCTCCCAAGCCTACAGCACCTGGTATTCCCAGGCGGTCTCCCATCCAAGGACTAACCAGGCCCAAGCCTGCTTAGCTTCCCAGATTTTATGGGATCGGACACCACAGTGGTACAGCTATAGGCATGATCTGTGAGGTAATACTAATATTAAGATTGGAATAAAAGAACTACCAATAAAAAAATAGTACTCAGTGAATTAAAGCCAATGAACTTGACATAGCTTTTGAATTTATTATTACTGTTATTGTTATCCAATACATTCTGATATTGTGGAAAGAAACAAACTTGTCTGTCTACGTTTCTGACCATCTGCCCCCAGGAGCCCCTCAAGAACTGCAAGACCGGGAGTCCAGGAGTCCACCCTTGTAGACAACACTGAGGAGTCCACGTTTATGGGCCTGGAAGCAGGAACCTAAGGGGCTGCCCAGCCCAGGCGAGGCAGCCACGTGTTGCCCCTGAGGAAGCGGAAGACCCCCCAGCACAGTTGTGGTCCTCCAGCCTCAGCCCCTGCAACCAGCCGAGGGAGGAGGAGGCACCCAGACAAGACCGGCACCTGCACTCGTCCTTCTTAAGGTTCCCAATGTGACAGGAGCTTTCCCAGGCCATGCACAGGAGCCCCTAGGCTGTGTCCAAGCTAACTTAGGTCTCCCCAAACTGAAGAAGGTCGTCTGAGGTCAGTCTGTACAGAAAGAGTAAACAACTCCAAACAAGGCATTGCCTGTCCTCAAACCGTCCCTGGAATAAACCCAAAGACACAGCTGCTTCCTCAGAGCCGAGTCCGTGTCCTTCAGAGCTAAGTGTCAGTCAAGAGACCCAGCGGAGCAGAGTCGGAGCTCAGGGCCCCCGTGAGGCTCCCAGATGAGCAGAATCAGATCGCTTTCCTTAAAAAATCAGGCTCAGAGGGCGACCATTAAGACGGACACTTCTTGCTTATAGATCCAATTTTTGTTCCAAGCAGTATACAGACGGTGCCAGAAAAAAAAAAATCTTAGGATGAAAACTTTCCATTTTGCTGTCTTAAGGACGTGTCCTAGGCTTGTTCTGCTGACTCTTGCCTTGCATGCATGGGAACGTCATGCTACACATTGCTTGTTGTTGTTGTTAGGTGCCGTCGAGCCAGTATCCGACTCATAGCGACCCTTTGTACAACAGGGGAAACATTATTGTCAGTGCTTCTCTGCTGTTCATAGGGTTTTCAATGGCAGATTGATTTTTTGGGAGGGGGTTGCCAGGTCCTTCTACCAAGCCTACAGCTTCTGGTGTTCCCAGGCGGTCTCCCATCCAGGTACTAATCAGGCCCGACCCTGCTTAGCTTCCGAGATCTGACGGGATCGGATGCCACAGGGCTACAGCTGCAGGCAACACATTGCTAGTGCAGCTCAATTCCACTCTGAAGTGTAACATAGATAACAGTTCTTAAAATGTGTGTATACACACACGCACATACATACATACATACATACATACATACATACATACATACATACGCACCCTTGGTATTTAAAGCCCTGTCTTTAACACCCCTGGGGTACCACTGTCCCACTTGCCAATGTGCATTATTCCTATGCCTAAATGGGGCTGGAGTTTAGCTCAGTTGGTAGAGCGCCACTCTGCAGTCTCTGAGGTCCTGGGTTCAATCCCCAGCACCGCAAAAAAATGAGAAGGACATGGCAATCCACTCCCGAAGCAATCCCGTAACAATCAGCCACTGAAAACCCTATGAGAGTCGCTGTGAGTCGGGCACGACTTGACGGCACCCAACAACAGTCTACCTAAATGAAGGTCCCCCCAGCCGTCATGAAGCACAGCCCCTGTTCCAACAGGAGAGACCCCATCTCTCGCTGCCCTCAAGGCGCTGTGGGGGGAGGACGGGGCTGTGGTTGGGACTGCCTGCCTGCCACCTGTATCAGGGTGGAGACCGCTGTCAGACAGACGCCGTCTCGCGGTAGGGGTCCCCACAGCGCTCCGGCTCTGCGGCTGTCATCGCAGGACAGCAACTTCGCAGTTGCTGCAGCTGGCGGCATCTGCAGGATGCTCTCAAGCGCTCTGCTCGGTATCCGCCTGGGAGCTGGTCCTGCCTAATCCCACCTTGAGATCCGGAACCCTCTTTCACCGCATGCCCAGCCCCCTGGAGAAATGACTTTCCTGTTTCCAAGCCCACTGGAGCCATCGACAGTTCACATCCTAGCACCGCAGAGCAGACTGCAGGCAAAAGTCACTTCTCTGTGAATGAATTAGCATGGAGGTGGCTGGACCGGGCCCACTGCGAGAGGCCCCCGGCACGGTGCAGGAAGCAACTGCTGGGCAGCAGGGCGTCAGGCTGGATCTCGGGGGCTTGGGTTAGGAAAATGACAAATGGCTTTCATTCCTGGAAAGATGAAGTCATGGCTAGGAGACAGGCAAACTGCTGCCTTTGCTAAGGAGTCAGTGTTTAGAAATTAGAGGCATGTGGCAAGATGGCCGACACCTTATGAGCATCGTGTGACGTGTCCTGGCCAAACACAGTTTTGCCCGTGAACCTGAACCTTGAGCCCCAGTGTTAGGGTCACACATTTCGGGTGCCTGGCCCAGAGGGTAACACTTGGCCTTGAGGAAGGACAGCCCAAGCAAGCTCAGTGGAGAACCCTGTTAACTCCAAATTAGCCTGGGGAGCCCTGGATGAGGGAAACAGGAAGTAAGGCCCCTGAGGGTTGGCTTGGGAATCCCTGTAAGCCTTTGGAGGATGGCACATGTTGTCTGGTTCCAAAGGGCATTAACCCCTGGGATAGAAATGGCCTGAGAAACGTCTGTCCCCTCTGTACTGATAGGATGGCAGGGAGCCTCTGTCTCCCAAAACTCCCTGGTCAGATTCCTGACCCCCCAACATGGCTGTATTTGGAGATAAGTCTTATAAGGAGGTTGTTGTTGCTAGATGCCATCAAGACAGGTCCGACTCAAAGCAACCCTAAGTAAAACAGAACAAAACACTCTCCAATACCGTGGCATGCACACGATCTTCTTATGTTTGAGCCCTCTGTTGCAGCCACTGTGTTTCTTCTCATTTTGAGTCGTGCCACATCAGCTGAAGGAGGTCCCAGGAGCTTGACTCCATTCCCGTCATTAAGGTCGATTCTACTTTGAGGAGGCAACCCTTCCCCAGTCATCTCTTTAATGCCTTCCAGCCTCGGAGACTCATTTTCCAGCACTGTATTTGACGGCGCCACTCTCCTGTTCCTAGGGTTTTCAATGGCTGATTGTTTCAGGAGTGGGCTGCCGGGTCCTTCTCCCTAGTCTGTCTTAGTCTGGAAGCTCAGCTGAAACCTGTCCACCATGGGTGGCCCTGCTGATATCTGAGATACCAGTGGCACAGCTTTCAGCATCACAGCGACATGCAAGCCCCCACAGCACAACAAGCTGACAGACACGTGGGGCATGTAAGGAAATAATCAGCATTAAATGAGATCACCCAAGAGTGGAGACGTCTCCCAGTACAAGCAGTGTCCTCATAAGAAAAGGAAGAGACGGCAAGAGGGGCCGTGTGCAGAGACAAAGGCCATGTGCTTCGGGACATTAAAATACTGTAATTGTGAAGAGCCGTGGATCATCGCCCCTGAGAGTCAGGCACTTTTCCTGGAATCACCACGTTATGCAGTTTCCTCTGCAACACTACATCAAAACACCAACCGGAGCACGAGGAGAGACTGCACCGCTGCAGCTCAGAACGTAGTTATGGAATCTCCCTGCCTCTTAAAAAGCATCTTTTAATTTCATTTTTAAGACTGTAAGTGACCCATAAAAGTATATTTGTTATCACAGAAAGTAATAGGAAATTGTAATTAGCTCTTTAAAATTTAAAGGAACAGACTGCAGAGTGAGTTCTCTCTCTTTCTCTCTCTCTCTCCCTCTCTCTCCCTCTCTCCCTCCCTTTCTCTCTCTCCCTCCCTCTCTCTCTCCCTCTCTCCC